>VXBQ01003370.1:418252-481631 GCA_013400175.1 Phainopepla nitens
TAATAATAATAATAATAATAATAATAATAATAATAATAATAATAATAATAATAATAATAATAATAATAATAATAATAATAATAATTTCCAGACAATTATCATTTCTGACTTAGTTTCATCCACTCTATGGCCACAGATGTTCAGTGAAAATACTTTTTCCAGCTAGCTAAAAATCTTAGGCTTAGTAATAATGCACATAGATATATATATACTATTTATACACAAACTTTTTGTCTGTGACTAAGCCCTGATAAATAGCTACTGGTATCGCTTAATCACTACAAAGTAAAAAATAATTATTCACTCTTTTCATTAGATAACACTGTTTTGTATAAATATAAAGAAGCATATATAGAAGCATAGAATCATTAAGGTTGGAAAATACTTTAAGAAATACAACCATTTAGCTAGCACCACCTTGCTCACCATAAAACTATGAGTAGCACATGCCTTTTACACGCTTTCCAGAAAGGGCATTTTCACATTTTCTAAATTACATTTTCCATATTACATTTTCAAGTACAATATGGAAAATCAAACAAAAAAACTTCATGCAAGAGGAAATAGTTCCTTAGAAGTCATGAATAAGTATCATGCCCTAAATGGCATGGAATCATAGAATCATAGTACATTCCAGGTTGGACAGGACCCATAAAGATCATCAAGTCCAACTCCCTACTCTTCCTAAAACCATATGACTAAGAGTATTCTCCAGATACTCCTTGAACTCTGTTAGTCTTGGTGCTATGACTACTGCCCTGGATAGCCTCTTGCTGTCATCAACCAACATCTCAGTGAAAAACCTTTTCCTAATGTCTAACTTAGACTTCCTCTGACACAAATTCATTCCATTTCCTCTTGTCCTGTCACTGGTAACCAAGAGAGGAGATCAGCACCTGCCACCTGCTAATAAGCTGGTCGCTCAAGGAAGTTGTAGACTGTGATGAGGTCATAGCAGCATCTTTATAACATTTGTGAGTACAGCATTTATTCCTTCTTAGATGCTCTAGGTATTAAATTTTAAAATAGTGACGTGTTTTGGACCTTTTCATAGTTATAGAAGTAGTCAGTAAATTGTTTTCAGATGTATCCAACAGCAGGTTTGATAGCTACTATATTTTAAAAAAAAAGAAATTTAATTACTTTTAAAAATATAACAGGGGAAAAAAAAGCCACTGTGCTTTAAATCCTTTTTCTGACTCACTTTATACACTTAAAACTTCTTTTATTAGTCCTAAGGGTTGGACTAATTCTTCATTTGCACCCATGTAATACATATCCCTGCACATAGTCATGCATGACAAATATTTCTATACCGAGATTTTGTTTTATATATATTGAAGACAACTTGAGTTTTTCACAGTCAGACTTCTTTTAGGAATGACATTGTCAACTATCTTGTGACTACTTATGAACACACTCTCCCACCAAATTCCCTAAATTTTTTCCTATATAAACAGTCCCCATCCCCTCTAACAATCATGCAGAGATATTTTTTTTAACCCTCAACAAATTAATAAATAAATAAATTTACTTTGCCCATCTTCAGCTTGGATAACATTAACGCAAGTGTGAAACAACTAAAAGTCATTAAATGATTTTTTTATTTTTCAGGAAACGTAACAGTTGAAATCCCTGCTCTTGTGAAATTTTTATCCAAGTGAATTTTGACCCTGATTTCAGCAGTGAAGGTTCTGTTACCCAGCATTTTGTTAATGCAGTTTATGGAATATACATGCCTACAGAACACAGTGCTCTGTTAACAACAGTTCATCCTTATCATTGCTTCCTGTTGCTAAGTGGGTTGCAGGAAAAGCTGGGAACAAGGTATTTTGGTTTTGCAGTAGATCTGTGTGATGGTGCACTACTTTTCAATTGGTATAGGACTCCAAAGGATGATTTCAGAGACTACTGAAGCCCTAAATTGCCACGGAATGACCTGATTTTTCTTATTTTTTTCCTCCCAGAACAAAAAGGAATGTGATGCTTTTGCAAAAAATTGTTCTGGTCCTACAATTTCAGTGACATTTTGAAAAGAGACATATTTGATGATGCTTTGCTGTTTCGTAATATCTTTTACTAAGTGTCATATACTTTTACGGTCATGGTAACAGTTTCAGATTACATTTAAGCCTTTTATAATTGGAATATTTGAACACTGAATAAACATTTTATAATGCAAAGTATAGTGTTATATTATGAAAAATTTTTGAAATAGCAGATTCAAATAGCAGAATTATTAAATAACAGAAGAAACGGCAAACTTATTTCTTTGTCTACCAATATGTTTTATTAACACACAAATCTGTTTCAAGAATGGGATTATTTTCTCATGTAGATGATTTTTTTTGGTTAAATAATAATAAATAATGTGTGATATTATTCCTGGAGGATAATTCATTGTCTCAAAGTAGGCTTTTAGCAATCAATAGTAAGGGTGACAGAACCTTGAAGAGTGTAACACAGATTTCTTTTATGAGACATTTAATAGTAATGTTTTACAGAACTGAGATGAGTCATTGAGCTTAAGCCACATCCTTCAATTATGATAAGGCTTTTTTTTCAGCAAAAGCTTTCAAGAATGCCAGTATCTGAAATTCAGTGGCTCTAAACTTTGATGAGACACACTATGAAAGTAAATGAAGATCCTAGAGCTAGTGGGCTTTGTGATGCCTTTTCTGCTGGCCTCTTCATACAAAAGCTGTCTCCTGAGGACTGTTTCCATGAGCCATTTGTCTCCCAACCCTGTTTTTATGGTTTGTAAGATAAGACAGGAAAGCTATGTAGACCAGAGATACTTAAACAACAGAGTACATCCTACATCCTGACAAAAGTGTGTCATAATTTACTGTAGAACACGGTTGCCTTGGACTAGGGTGCAGTGTAAAACAATGTCTCTTTTTTTGTAGTTTTGTTGTGTTTTTTCAAATACACTGAGCACTGCTGCTACAGCATCAACACCTAGAAAGTTGCTTTGCCCATTTTTCTGGAGTTGATATTTTCCCCCCAAGCTTTAACATGCAAAATTTCTCTGCTCCTTATTTCTCAAAACATCAATTCACTAGCATAAAACAAAACAAAACTCACTAAGTTCCTTTTATTTCTGATTTCTAGAAAGACACTAAATATCTCTAGTATTGAAATGTAAATGAATATAGCTTTCTAGCTATCTAAATTCTGTCATTGCAATTGTAAAGACAGGAAGTTCTTTTATAGTTCTGCTTATTGCAGCACACACAAATTCTAGAATTGGAGGCAGAAGTTCTGATTTTGCATTTTCCTCAGATGTTTGGGCTTTTAATCATTATGAGGTTAGTTAAGATATTGCCAGATTTTTCAGATCTTGGATTAAGATTTAGTAACTGTCCTGGAGGCCGTTCTGGTTAGTGTAATTTCTTAGGCTAATCTGCATTTGTGTTCTAAATGTACTTCTACAATATAAAAATGTATCTGTTATGAAGACTGTTGTTGCAAGGTTTTCTCCAAAATTATGTATCTATGCACTGAATAGTCTTATGCACTAAGTTTTTGTAATCTTACCTGTTTAAATGCTATGTCTCTATATTAGGAAAACCCTTGGCAAAAGGTTTATAAACTAAATTGAGTGCTTAGTAGAAAGGGGAATTTTCATTCTTGTTCATGGAAGTAAAAGTCAAGAAAATAGTCTTGCCAAAGAATTACATTCCAGCTACAGAGTCTGTATAAGCTTCCTGAAAGCATTTTTGAATGAGAGAGTAAACCTCATGGGAGTTAATTTAACTTTCAGTAGTAATAAGCGGGGCTTAATTTCATTCTGTTGAGTTTCTAAACTTCATAAAAATATTAGAATTGTAGCATATAAATTAATCTTTAATAGTTACCTGATTCTCAGAGTTGTTGCAGAATAAAACAGTCGATTGCAGTAACATTAGGCTCCCCTCATACCATGGAACAAAACAATTCAGGATTAAAGGATAGCAGATGCTGAAGTGTTCCTTGAGAAACTGCATTAGTAATCCAGTATACTGATCTGTGAGAGACAGATTCTACTAATACAATCAGACAAAAGTGTACCTGAACTTTGCAGATCTGCAATTTGCAAACTTGCCGCAAACTACTTCCTATATGATCTGAGTCTTTCCTAAGCTAGTTAGTTTTTTTAAAAAAAATTAAAATTTCCTACACAATATAAGAAATGTTTCTCCAATAAACCAATATATTATTTATATATGCAAAATTTTACACAAGGCTACAATTCTCAGTCTGGTTCACTCTGAGAATATGAGTGATTGCCAGAGATACTCCAAAGGAGTTCTAACAGAGTGGTACTGGTATTCTGAGCAAATGTTGCATTTCTATTCACAAAGCAAATGGGAATAAGCCCACCTTCAAGTAGAAAAAGCTTATCCATAAAGCCCAAAAAATTACAATATGCCCTCAATCATAGAAGCAGATTTCTTATTCCTTGATCAATCTAAAGTCATTTTTCTTTTAGTGAGGTCAAATTCATACATTACCAGTAACATAGCAAGGCTAGACAATCAGAGATTTTTCTGATCTTGGAAGATTTAAATGAGTTTTGCTGCCTAGAAAGCTGAAATATATAATATTTGTATTATTTATTATTACATTGTCAGTGCACTCTCACTTTAATTTTATATATATATTATTTCATGACACCATAAAGGAAGCTATAGATTTGTAACTTAGAGAACCAGTTAAAATACAAAGATGCTGAATTAAAAAAAAAAAAGAAAATTGTACCAACTCTTATCCTGATTATTTGAGGTTCTCTTCTAATTTCTGTGTAAATCAATCAACTATATCATTTTAAAGGTATGGCCCACAGATCTGCTAGTGTGAGAAAGTACAAATCTTGGCTAAGTGAGATTTTCTGGAATGAAGTACTGCATAAGATCAATGTTATAGTAGGGTTAGGAGACTATAGATTATTGAAAGCAGGCTATTTAATGTAGCGTACCAAATGCAATTGACAAAAAAAAAGTAAATTAGTAAAAATTGATTTGACTTTTGAGTATTAAAGAAATTGGATTTTGAAAGAACCATAAATGAAGAAGAAAACAAGCAGCTGTTTGATATAATGCAGAGTAAAGCTTAGAAGAATCATTTGTTGGGAGTTATTTGCAATATGTTTGGAGTAATTTGCATCAGTTTATTGATCAAACAAGCTGTAGAGAATAGGGGAATTAAACTTCTGTCTAGTGAATAATATTTGAAATGACTGTTGAATTAGCTTTAAAAATTCTAAAGTAGGTCAAAGACTTGATGCAGTAAGTCCTATATTAGCAACAAACTGGGATGTTTCATGCCCATCAAGTCAATTTACTGGCTGATGGACTGATAAAAAAATTTACATTACATTTTACCTCTTAAAAAGTCATCTGAATATTGCTCATATGTAATTACTGCATTTTATAGTGTAATGTAACCAAGCAAGAACTTGTGGAACAACACAGCAAATGTGATTGCTTTCCTCCCTTGTAAACAATTGTTCAAATGGTATATGAATTCAATTAACTTTTGTGGCTTTATCATAATTTTTGGTACTCATTTGTTCTTGTTACATAATTATGACAATCTGGCTTGATTAGCAGGTTTTGTGCTTGAAAAACTTGTGACCAGAAGAACAAAGGCATTGAAAGCCAAGCCTGCAAACTCAGAGTGGGAAGCAGGGGGAAGCAGGCTGCACAGCACATGTAAGTCAGCTTTATTAAAGCAGGGTGCCTCCTTTAGAGTCCAGATTGTCAAATAATCAAAACAAGTCTGAAAATATATGCCATATGCTTTCTGAGAGCTGGCTTTAGGCAATGGCCATAACTAAAACTATTACTAGCCCTCGCCATTCCATCAGCAGAAATGAATTGGAGAGCTTTATCAACCAAAAAAAAAAAAGTATTTTTCATGTGGTTTGATAAATACTTTTTCAATATAAAATGAAAATACCGAGAAACTGTTATGGGCATGGAGAATTCTGATACTTTTTTTTTTCTAGGCATCAATTAAAAAAGAAGATACTGTTCCTGAGTGACAAAATACATATGTTATGTCAAAGAGATGCCAGTATACTCGTGCATTAAACATTACCTTGTTTAGAAACATTAGCTCCACATCGTTCATGATAAACAGCCTTGACAAAGGTGGTGTTAATTAAAATTGAAGTTTGAATTTCTGTGTTGGAAAGTCAGATATAAAGGTTTCTTTGGAACAGTTCATCTCCTACAGCAATACTTTAAAAGTTTTGATGGGCCATTTTTAAAGGGGGATTTTGCTTAAAAAAAATTGTTTTTCTCATGATGGAATCATGACTTACTTTGAAATATGAACATACTTTTAATTATAATATCTTATTAATAGAGAGACTTTTTCAAATATCTTTTACCTAAATACTAAAACTGATATGAAAATAATGAACATAATGTTTTATGGTCAGAGATTGTTAAGTGAATCCTATACAAAAAATAAAAATCGATTTTTTAACGAAATTTCATTTTAGCTGATCTGGAAACAACATATAGAGTGGTAGTAACAAAGTCTGACTTAATTTGAAAACTCATGAAAACAACATTTATACACCACTAATTCAATTACTATAAGTGATACTGAAGTAGTACACTGCATCTTACAAACTAGATTTTTGGCTGTGGACCTTAGTGATCAGATGAGAACTACAATTCAGATTTTAAAATCAGAATTCAACAAATAATTGGTTGGTCATGGTGCTACATTTTTCCTCTTTTCAAAAAATTTTGAGACATGTAGGAAGCCATGAGCAACTTACTTACGAAATAACCCTGAACTTTTGAAAAATAAAAAATGGAAATTCACAGCCTGTTTTGACAGTGAGTTGCATCTTTTAAAATATTTTTAAATGTCATGATGTTTTGCCTAAAAGCAAGGAAGACTAAGGAAAATGTTCATGTTTTAAACACGTCTTAAACCAAAGTGCCAGTAATGGTTACGCCCATATTTAACTGGAAGCAGTGGTCTACATCAAAGTACTTTGCCACAGTTGATAGCTCCTGCAGACCTGCCTCCCATGTGTAGAAAAGGAGAGTCTGCACTTCCAGCAAGAGCACTGGCTGTGAAAACCTGCCTTATCATTTGTCCATGACATCTCAAACTTTCACTGAGACATTTCCAAAATAAATTCCATGAATAGTTTCAATAAACAGAGCATAGGTATTTAAACCTTTCTGATCACTGTATTTGCCACAAAAAAAAAAATAGTTTTAGAAGTTGTTTAAGATGTCTTTTGTATTCCCAGCATCAGAATGCTTTTCAGTCATGCAAGTTGTTTGCATAAACAAAGGGTAGGTGACAAAGAAATGCCAAATATGTAGAATAAAGCTTCCTCTTAAAAATTCACTTTTAAACATCATACACACAAATATAATTGTCAGTGCAAATCCAGTCTAAAAGAGCTTCATTTTTTCAGTTTCTCAAGCTTGTTATCATTATTTGAACTTTAAGGATGTGATTAATATATGTGATCTTAGTGTAACTGTATATACTCAGAGTAAAATCTCTAAATAATTCATCTGCCACTTGATTCAACTTTTGTATCAGGCAGGTATCCTGTGGTAAAAACAGGGAAAGTACAAGATACAAAATGGTAAAAGATCTTTGGCCTCTTCTTTATATTTTTCTTTCTGTTGTACATTAAGTCATAAGCTCCATAATGTTATAGTTTGACTTATTTTCTTTGTGATCACAGAAAAATTGTTGCATCTTCCTCTTAATGCAATTAAAATTTCACTTTATTGTTCTGCTATCAAAATCCAAGCTCTTATGCAGCTGCAAATATTTCTGGTCTCTCAAGGAAAGAACACCTTGTGTTTTGTATGTTCCCATTCTGTCACTTAAAAGGATTAAAAGATTCAGATTACACACAAATAAGATTATAATGCATTTCATTTCTTATAGTATTTGCTTTGGTATTACAATTAGAGGACAAAGGCCACTAAAATGAATAGTTAGAGTGATATAAATTCAACCTGTAACAGTAGGAGGGGCTGCTAATTAGAGATTATGGCCTTGGAGGCTTTCTAGATATCCAGATTTTAAACCATGATACAAAGAAACGTGTCTATTCAATTTCCCAGTAACATTTAGAAAGATTTTCCCACATTTTCTTTGTTGATACCTGTATAATAAGTACATATTTGAAATTATTTTTACTTGAAAATCTGCTTCCACTTTTAGAAACCACTTTTAGTTCATTTTTACTTTAATATGATTAGAGTAGGCAAACTGTACATATGTTCAAAATATTTGTATTAGCATTTTTCAAAGTACCCTACTTTTCCTGCAAATGTGTATAGTCTGTGGACCATGAACCAGCTAGGAAACAGGGGACGTATCAAAGATCATTATAACTGCTATGACTGGTGGGATTGCCTTGTGATCTTCTGATAAATACAGGGAATACTGCAAACCTACAGAGATGTTCTCTGTAGGATTCTTGGCATGCCCTCCCTCCACCAAAAACATAGATGTAAAGAACAGGGTAGTGGCTGGAATTGATTAAGCAAGCATTCCCTCTCCCACAGATTCCTAGATGCTTTCATTAAGGCCAGGACAGCATTTATGCATCTCCTTGGAACACTGAATCAGTCTTTCACTTTTAAAATAAAAATTATGATTGCACATTTTCAAACAAAGACATTGATAATTGGAAAAAAAAAAAGAAGCTTATTTGTTATTTGTGCATTTACAATTGTGAGTAAATGCATAAGGGTGGCTGTAAAACTGAATAAAGAGAAACAGTAGGGGCTTTAAGCATTCTGATTAATGCTTAAGAATTTTAAATCAGAACAGAAATAGAAGTATTTTTACAATGGATATTCAATTGCTTTTTTCTCCCCTTTTGTAATTTAAAAAAAGTGTGATCTTTTTGTACAAGATTGCATTTTTCTCATTAGCAGTTTTGTGGAGATCATACCTTGGTTTCTGTAACTACATACAATAGCTACATGTTGAATGCAGGATAGCATAAAGAGTGATAAATAATCTTCATAGTCCTACCGAGGGCAATATTTTCTGATCTCACTGTCTACACATTGTGTTACAAATTGGTTATAAATTCATGGTGTTAAAAGTAGTCCAACAAAACCTAACAGAAATAAAAATATTAACTAACCTTTTGTTTGAGGATTTTCTGGCTAACATCTCCCTGGCACAGAAATTTCATCCTTTTACATTCAACTGAAGTGAATGTTGACAATATTTCAATTATTTTGATACTGTGTCCCAAGGTTTTTTCTTGTCTCTCTTCCAGGTGAGTGGACATGTTCCTATTCACTTCCAAACATGTCATCTCTCATTATCACTGATCATGAATACCTTATAAATCAGCAGCCATTGTAGAAGAATAGCATTCAGGCATTTCTTTCATGCATTCAGTAAGAACAAGCCAAAACTATGAAAAATATTGATTTGATAGAAAACATTGTTGAATAGGAGCCATAAAACAAGCGTATATAATTTAATCTGTATCTTTGGTTTTGGAAAAAGGTAAAGAAATAATTTTTAAATTATCTATGCTTGATTGGCATGTTTCTGCTCTTTCTACTTTGCCTATTTGGTCTTACATAGCTTACAATAGCTGTCTTATATGACAGCTATTGCAGAGTAATTTTCAGATTGGAAGAAAATTTAAAAAAAAAGAAATAAAAATATTATTTTGGTTTTCAAACACAGGGAATTGAGGTGTCAGAAGTGTAGTTAGGAAAAGCTGGGTTTCTAGGGAGACCTAGAAGCAATAGTACATAGTATTTCAAATAAGACAGCTAAATCTAAATTTTGCTCTAGCTTCTGCTTGCTTCCCAATATCCTCCTCAGTCACAGGCTACTTTCAGGTACTCAGGCTACAGATAATGGTTGCATTTTCACGCATGACTGGAAATGTAGCCTTTGCTGTTTTCATATAACACAGAAAGATGAAGGTTTTAATAGTTATTTTTAGGAAAGAAAAAATTGTAATTTTCTGTTGTTATTAACCTTATAGTTGATGATGCAGACATTTTATCTATACATGTGTTTGTCCTTTAGTAGTATCTGCTATTACTTATTGACACGTTGATATATTTACATGTCATGTGGTGAACATGTGGTTAGTAGCAGAGTACAGCGTGCTCTGTCTTTACTAGATGCCTACTTCAAAATATTTTAAGTAATGAGTCTTCCAGAAAAAAAATAGTGTTTGCCTGAAGAGTCAGAAAGTAGGACTGACTCCAATCTCTTTTCTGAAGCAAAAGAACCCAACCAATCAATCAAGAAAAAAAGAGATTTGTTTATTTTAATCATAAAATAACTCCACAAAGTTGAGGATTAAGATCTGCAGCTTCTGGAGAAAAACGTCATTCCTTCAAGGAGAGAAGCACAAAAGGAAAAAAACTGCCACAATACAAACTGCAGAGAAATTAAATATTAGAAAAATTCCATTTTAGTCCTGACTAGAATGAGACAAAACTACATTTGCAAGTAAGTTCTTTTTGTGTATTTAAAAAAGACCAAAAAAACCCAAACTAACCAACCAATCAACCAAAGCACACACCCATGTCCACACAGACCCAGCAGAAAAACCCCAGCTGAACAAACAAACAACAACAACAACAAAACAAAAAAACAAACCAAACCAAACCAAACCAAACCAAACAAACAAACAAGCCTTTGAAAAGATATAATGTTTTCAATAAGGAAGAAGTATATGATTTGGACTTTTTTGAAGTGATCACTATGATTAATCTTTTCTAGGAGTCTTTAAAACATAATTCTGTGTGTATAACTTGTATACTATTTCATTATCAAAATGTCAAAAGTGTCTGTAAAATCTGGAAAATTTTTATGTGAAAGTAAAAATTAAATCATGACACCCAGTTTTGAAAATCTACCTGAAAATCCTGGTATGAAACTTAGGGACTGCGGACATATCTGTCCTTCAGTTATTGCTTTATTTTTCTATTCACCTCTAAAAGGGTCATAAGAACATGTTTTTCTTTAAGGCATTCTCATACCCTCTGTGCTGACATTTGAGGAGTGAAAACACCTTTTAACACATACCTTTGACAGTTTTTCAACTCTACTGACACTACTCCATCCAAAAGCAGGCATATCATCCTCTTCCTTTACTCCTGTTTCTCTATCTGTTCCTCTTACACCAAAATGCATAAATAATGGGGTGAGAAACAGGAACATAAAGAAAATTGTCTGTGAAAAAAAATCTCTTCTTGCCATCCTCTAAATAGTAACATAATTTGCAATAAATATATATCACTCTCTGCAGGTCTGCTATCAAGGGCAATTGTTCTGCAATATTATCAGGCGAAATTCACTCCTCATCTGCATTTCTTTCTGTTTGTGCTAAAGTTGCAACCTTCTGTTCTCTCTTAATATTTTACATATAGTTACTTACCTCATAACACAGAAGCATACAAATACTGGAATCAGGATTGTCTGTATCCCTTTTTGTCAATGCCGTATTACATTTTAGATCTAGAATATGAGGGTATAATTTTTCTACCCTCCAAATCCCTGCCTTGTTCAGTATAGAAGCAGACAGTTCTTGTTAAAAAGGAGTTTTCCCTCCTTTAGTCTTCATCTTGTTTAATAGTCTGTAGTCAGACTTATTCACTGAACACTATTCAAATCCTGCCCTGAAGACAGAATTTTTTTTTTTTAATAGTGATCCACCCTGCAGTACTGAATGCTTCACAAACATTTACAAAACATAATGATCAAAGTCATGGAATGTCTTCCATACTGGGAATGATAGATAAGCTGGGACCATGAGCTGTAAAGAGAAAAACCAAGGACAATAAGCTAAAAATCTGCTAATCATGAATGCCTTGGCAAAAATCTATAGGGAAGAATAGTTTACTGTCTCTTCATGTACAAGAACTAAAGGATAACAAATGAAACTAATAAAAGTCAGGTTCAAAAAACCACCCACTTTTTTTTTTCAATAAAAGACAAAAATTTGTACCTGGAGGATGTTACAGGCATATTTATTTATTATATATACATGGAAATTCCTGAACTTAAGCTAGTAGGGCTCTGGGGAAAAGTTGAAGTGGATCATGCATATTTTCCACATTCTCACTTTTTCACAGAATCACAGAATGGTTTGGGTTGGAAAGGACCTTAAATATCATCTAATTCAACCCCACTGCCATTGGCAGGGACACCTTTCACTAGACCGGGTTGCTCAGAGCTCCATCCAGCCTGGCCTTGAACATCTCCTTTTAATTAAAAGCATGCTTATTGATTCTGAATGAATTACTATTTGGGGTTAGGAGTGCCTTCAGTGTAACCCATTCAGGCCATTCTTATGTTGTTATTAATTAACAATCAGTTGAGTGGGTATTACTCTTCTTATAACTTTGCTGCTGTTGTTGTGGTTGTTGTTGTAAGGAATGAGATAAAAAACAATATAAATTTTTAGTCAAGGAATTAATATAAAAATTTGATCCCAGTTAGTTCAGGGAGCTGAACTAGAAGATCACTTGGGGATCTTTCCAAACTTAAGTTTTATGCCTAAGGTATTAAAGACAGAGAGGTTCATTTATTTTTAAAAATATGATACACTAATGCTGCAGGAAACTGTTCCAACCATACCAACAGAGTCTTAACAGCCTTGCATATTTTAATCAGCAGGGATAAAACTATTTCAAATGTGATATTACCTTACTCAGAATGTTAATCTGGGTATTTTCATGCTTTCTCTATAGCAATACCACACTTATTTCTCTTCTCCAGTTTGGAAAAAGGGTAAGCTATCTTTTTTATATAATCTGCCATCCAAACCAGTCTTTGTTCAAACCTTTTCAACCACAAGGATATTACTGCATATTGGAACTAGATTTTTAGTAATTTTAAATCCACCCATTTCAACCCACCTCTTGTACAAAAGACACAGACATTGCAATGCCTTCTCTACAAAAAAGAGTTATATCTAGAAATCAGATATTTGTACAAATATTTTCAAGTTTCAGTTGTGTTTTCAGTTGTATTTTCAAGTTCTTTTCTTTATAAATCTGGCATTTGCTGATCCTAAGTGAGACTTCCTTCATTTCAGTGAATCTGTCCTTCATTTCTTAGTACAAAGTGTTACATTTCTTATGGAATTTATAAGAAATTATAATTTGTTAATTATTAATATCCGTTCCTCTTTACCTTCTGGACATTGATTCAGTTCCTTATTTCTCTTTAAAAGTTACAAGTTTCCTTACTCTGCGAGGCATTCATGCATATACTGTTGGATTGTGCGGCAAATACTACACCAAGAGTTTTTTGATTAAGTCTTTAGATATAAGATTTCCTTTCAAGCCACCTGCAAAATATGTAAGAAATATTGTTGTTTCTTGATGCTTCAGGAATAACAGAAGAACTTGGATTTCCCATGGTAAAAATCAAAGCTCCTGCACATTCGTCATTGAACAATAGGGATCAGAGGCCAAGCAAATCCAGTATTATTATGAGATTATTTTACAGAGACAAGAAATGGGTTAATGTGAGAAGTCTGTGTGTGACTGGATTCTCAATGTTAATTCCATTAACATCTATAAGATAGAGAGACACATAATTCTACCAGTAGCTAGTACAATAGTTGGTTCAGTATTTTTATCATTGTTTCATTGTTAACATTCTGAACATTTTCATTTTATGGGCAAGTATTACTAAACCAAGCAGCTCAGCAATGTTATTGTGTAAAAAGAAAAGCAATTTGAAAGAAAATATAGTTGTGTTATCTAGGGCACAGATAAATATGATTTACTACAGACAGTTCCACTCACTGATTTGAGGTGTTAAGGCATTTTGTAAGTGCTAATAATGTACTTACAGAATAACTGTGCACTGCCTGTAAAGTTCTAAGATACGTTTTTTAATTCATCATTGTTTTTACTCCTTTAATACGACTTTTACAGGGCCATTTCATTTTATTTTCAGTAATTTTATACCCACTCTCTTCAAGTGTTTCAGAGATTCTTTAAATTTAACTATAATGCTTTCCTTTTGTTATGCAACATTTAATTATTACGTATTTTTCATTTGACAAATTTCATAGATTGCTGACAGGCAGATTTCAAGCCTTCCTTGACCCTCTCCAACACTCACAGTGCTGTCAATTTCTCATCTTGTTTACATCCCCTCACAGTGTCCTTAAGAAGAGTTGTTGAATATCATGAGTTGGCAAAAAGCCATGCTTATCAATAATGTTAAGAGCAAAATTTGGGCAAAAACTACAAGATGCAATGGTGATGCCTTAAGTTTTAACTTTCATATTTTCCAGATTCTGTACTGCATTAGTATATAACCCTGAACTTCATATAAAATGTTAGCAAGTTCTCTTCACAGTTTAGTTAGACAAAACAGTCCTTTTCCAGCCTGAGAACACCGTTTTAGCTTCAGGCCCAAGAAGTGTAAACAACAGTGAATTGAGGAGAGCAATCTGGGAGGATAGAACTTCATAACCTGAAGCTATAATTGGACAATTAACCCCAATATGTAAATGGACTAAAACTTATAAAAGTGTGAAAATTCATGACCGGTCATCCATCTAGGGTCTAGCCATGGCTGGGCTCTTGTACTGACCAAGGTGTATCTTTGAAGGACTTTTTAATAAATACCTACTTTATTCCTTTAGCACTGTTTACCCTCTGTTCTAGGTAGCTTCTCAAGGCATCAGTGTAAAAGATGATGTTTTGTTATCAGTCTTATCAGACCTAGAAAATAAATTCAACTGGTTACATCAAAGAAGATTCTTGTAACAGTGTGAGGAAGATTTTTATTTCTCTCCTCACCTCTTAACAAAATATGCCTAATCAAAATAAGCGCACAAATTCAAGCTCCACTTGCTGTTCTTCAGTCTAAAATCTGTCATCCCTTCTTTCAGGTTTTCTCACAAGGACAAAAACCCTACCAACAAATGTGAAAGGTCTTTCTCATCTAAATTAAAACAGTATTTTGGTTTCTTTTATTAAGTTCTCATAAGACATCAATTGACAGGAAAAACATAGACTCTTTTTTCTATACATATGCTATCTTCCTCTATATTTCTACTTTGTTTCTTCTCTTTGGGGTGAACTGCTCCTTTTTAACGTAATGAAGTCAACTGCCATTCCATATTCACACTAAAATGTCCTTAAAAATGAACTTTTGTTGAGAAATAGTATTCTTCCAGCCTGAAAAGGCAGATTAAGTATTAAGTATTAATATTATCTCTCCTAATAAAATGGCACATAATTGGAAAATAAAATTGTATATTGACTATGATAAGGAGCCTAGGAAATACTAAAATTGGGTGAGAGGAGGAGAAGGGGCAGAAATCCAGAGAAAAGGATTTAAAGTCTTTTGGTGTACATGTCTTCTTTCTGAACCCAGGTAAGAGCTGGGAGCCAAGTAGGTATCTGCTTCCATAACAGACATCCTAAACGCTTCTGTAGTCTCATGATTCACTGTTACTTTAGGGCTCCTTGAATATTCATATATAAACCATCAACACACCATTTTACACTCACAAGTGACACTGCTAATGGCATAGCTTTAGAAGAAAAAAAGCACTGGGGGGGGGGAAATTACCATATTTTACAATAGTTAGCATGACACTCAGGAACTTAATTTTACTGGCAGTAACTGATCCAGCTATAGACAGCTAAATCAGCACTGATCCTAGAGAGAGGAGACAGCACTGCTGAGGTAGTGTAAAAGTCAACTTTCTGCTTCGTTAGACATGTTTAAGAAAACAACCATATAAATCAAAAATATTTTGGAAATAAATACTCTGTTCAAGACCAGAGTTCTGTCAGGAAAAGGCCAATGGGAAATTATCAAGAGGGAAAGATAATATACCAAGGTTGGTATAAGGAGAAGACTACTTATGCAGAATATATGTTTTGCACATATGTCTTTGTTCAGAGACATGACATTAGTATCTATCCAAAACAAATTTCTGTTCACATGAGGTGTTGATTTTTTTGTGTTCTTTGGCATATTTTGCCAGCTAACAATTTTATGGCCCTAAAGGAATTATTACACTTTTAAATTGGAAAAATAACATACAGATATATCATGCTATTATTTGGTTTATTGCTTTTTTATTTTAATTGATGTGTATGTTTAGGGTATTTTCTCAGTTTTAAAAAATATTTTTATTATTTTATTTTTCAGGTCTTTAAAATGGGATTTTTGAAGAAAAACGTTCATACAAAAACTTGCTATCGTACAAATATTCTATAATTCTTAACTTCTCCTCATTCTTTTATCTCCTACTCATCCAGTTTTCGCCTCCCTCATTTTCTGCACAATCTGGTGCAAAAACCTTCTCTTCTGCTTTTTTTTGGCATCTGAAACAACAAACCTCTACTTCTCCTTTTAATTTAATGTGAAATCTCAGCTGAAATCTTATCTTTTTTCCTGTGTTTACACCTCCAAGTTTTCAACTCCCCTGCTGGTGTAGCTTGATTTGTAGTTTTGCAACATGCAAAGCATAATTGCTTATTTTAAACTGAAGAAGCTAGAAAGAACAATTTAATATTTTTTCTTTTTTAGAAGAGTTTTCCTTTATTTGATAGCACTTTCTTTTTATAGGGAAACCCACTTAACTCATCTGTTTCTTGCAAGTATATGCCACTAAAAACTCAAGTATGTTTCTTTCAGACATATAATAATTATGCTTGAATGAGAGTAATAGAAAATTAACTTATGAAAAAAAATTAAAAGTTTACTTTCATAGGGTTTTTTTCAGTCATAGTTTTCCTAATCTGTGTTTATTTAAATCTCATTTATGTATATGAAAATGCACAGTGGCTAACATGAGGAGAAATTCCTCATCTCAATTCTTTGCTTTTAACTGCAGGATAAAGTCTTCTCATCCTCATTTTTCTCATGTCCTTAACATCTGTGACAGCGCTGCAGAGAATGGGAGATAATTCCTATATGGCATTTAGACCACCAATCTGCTGTAATAAAGTGATTTTGCTGCTACAATTCTTGATTTTCTCTGTGGCTGCCTTCTTTCAGAAGTTTCCTTTGCTGACTTTTTTTTTATCTCAGGAAACTCTTTGTCAAACTGACTTTACTAGAGACAACAAACATGTCTACATTCTTTGGTTAAACTCTATATTGTTGGTTCGTATAATTGAGTTTACTGGTTTTCTGAATTTTTTAGGAATAATCTTTGGCTAAAGAAAAAAACATCCATTGTGTTCATGAAATTCACAGACTTTTATGCGTGGGTTCCAAAGCTCCATCTAAGTGTTTCAGGGCTAAATATAATAATTTTTTTATGCCAGCTTTTAACTGAGTAATGGTGTGTGGAACTCATGTGGCACAGTGGGAAGCATACAAAAAAGAATCTGAAAGGGTATAATGACTGCAGAACATCCATGCATTTGAAATCAGCAAGATGTAAGAAAAATCTAAGTCTTGTCAGTCATATAATGTGAAGTAATGGGATTATGCAAAAAATGTGGTTAATAATGCTTCACTATAAATGCACCACACCACAGTGTGAAACATTGCCCTAAACTATATGTTATTTAGAAAAATGATCTTATTATTTAAAAAATGATTAAGCAGTCATATAGTAATCCACTTACAGAACAAAATCTAAATATACATATAAGAGTATGTGGTTTATATTTCAAGGGTGTTGTCTACATTATTTCTCAAAGCTTGCTTTATTTGTTTTACCGAAAACAGTTATTTCATATTTTCCACAATTAGTAACTAAAATTGTTGCCAAGACTCTGAAAAGCTATGACAACAATGCCTGAGTAGGGTCTGTTCATACATACAAGTGTTTGGACACGTGACAGTAGTTACAAGGATGTTTTTAGAGCTTCTTAGGTATCCTGGTGTTAAGATGTAAGTAGATCTACATTTTTTCTATCTCTCTCCTTAGAGAAAATAGGGATGAGTTGGATGACTTTTTTTGTTCGGAGACTTCATCACTGTGTGGTCTATCAAGCAAAGTATGTTCTATTTCCTTCATCTTGGACTTCTTGTGATCATCAGGTTATATTTTTCTACACTGTAAGTTGGATTCAACTCCCTGTTTCTCTTCAGAGAGTTACAGTCTGAAAATTGTCCACAACTGTTAGTTTTCTCCCAGGCTTGGATCCAGGTAAGCTGAAGGTGGAGATGTGTATAGTTTTTTGCAGCACAATTAGCCTGAAGACTTTATGGATGTAGGATTAATCTATTTTTTTTTATTTACTTAAATTCTCAACTTGAAATCTATGAATAATACTCCACAAGTATAACTTTTAATTTCCCAAATCCTACAGTTCTGAATACTGTATGTATAATAACAAATGACTTCTTCTGCAGTCTATCGTATCAAGCCACACTTCTATTTCAGGAGGTCACTGCTGCAATACCAGGCCCTTCCTTGATAGATATCACTTCAGCATGCTGCCTTGCAGGTCTATTTATAAATAAATATTATTCATGAATGAATTGCCAGCTAGCCAATGAAGACAATTGTTCCACACTGCTCTGCACTAGTGCAGCCTCACCTTGAATATTGTGTGCAGTTTGGGGCAATAAAAAAGACATAAAATAGAGAGCATCTAAAAGAGGGCTATGAAGATGGTGAAGAGTCTGGAGGGGAAGCCATATGAGGAGTGGCTGAGTTCACTTGGTCTGCTCAGCCTGGAGAAGAGGAGACTGAGGCAAGACCTCATTCCAGGCTTCAATTTTCTCACTAGGGCAAGCAGAGGGGCAGGCACTGATCTCTTTGGTGACCAACGACAGGACCCGATGGAATGGTGTGAAGCTGTGTCAGAGGAGATTTAAGTTGGATAATAGAGAAAGGTTCTTCACCCAGAGGGAGCTTGAGCACTGGAACAGGCTCTCCAGGGAAGTGGTCACGGAAGCAAGCCTGATAGAGCTCAAGAAGCATTTGGACAATGGTCCCAGGCACATGGTGTGACTCTTGGAGATGCCCTGTTCATGACTAGGAGCTAAAATTTGCTAGTGGGTCCCTTCCAACTCAGAATATTCTGTGATTCTATGAAAACTGGAGGAAAAGTGAGAAAGGATGTCACTGAAGCAGCTCTCAGTATGTGCTTCTAATAAGAACAAGTTATATGGAAAAGATAAGAGTGAGTTATATGGATAAGACTGAGGTTATATAGTTCACAAGATAACGCAGCTCACAGAGGATGGTTTCTCAGAGGGATATAAAATTGAGACAAACTGTATATTCAAGTGAGAATTATTTTATAAACCAGTTAAACCAGAAAAAAACGATTATCCATTTGAATACTGATTTGTGATGTCATATGGAATTGGTCCTACAAAACTGACACAATTCTCCTCAACATTTTAGAAAGGGTAACCCAGAAAATGTGATCCCTTATCCAAAGAAGTGAGGGCTCTCAAACTCAAGAAGTCACCTTGGGAGTCATTCCATTTTAAGGTGGATAAACTATCCCTGACTGCAGATCCTTTGTAGTGCTGGATCCAGGTCTGTGGTGCCCAGAACAGGAAGGACATAGACCTGTTGGAGCAAGTCCAGAGGAAGCCACCAAGTTGATTAGAGGGACAGACCTTCCTATGAGGAAAAGCTGAGAGAATTGGGTACGTTCAGGCTGGAAAAAAAGGGTTTCTTGGTGCCCTAATTGCAGCTTTCCAGTACCTGAAAGGAGCCTGCGAGAAAGATGAAGAGAAACTATTTACAAGAGCATGTAGGACAAGGGGGAATGGCTTTAAACTCAAAGAGGTTTACGTTTAGACACTGGAACAGGGTGTCCAGAGAAGTTGTGAATGCCCTATCCCTGGAAGCATTTAAGGCCAGGTTGAATTGGGCTCTGGTCTACTGGAAGACGTTCCTGTCCAATGCAGGGATTTTGGAACTAGATGGTCTTCAAGATGTCTTCTGTGGTCAGATGTGTTCACATTAAGCCTCTTTGGCTGGGGGATCTGAACTTCTGCCACACAATAGCAGATTATTGCAGCAACATTATTGCAGATGTAGTAATGGTTGGCCTGCACAGGGTATGGTCACTATTGCATGGCTGAAGCTGGCCATGACACGGCTGAGGCCAATTGCAGGTCAACCACTGAAGGGGCTCATTCCCTCCTTGAGCAAGTACACCTGCCTTTCTTGAGGAAAGGATCAAAGTTGATGTAAGAACAGGATTCTAGAAAAGTAAAAAGGAATGCTAAATCATAGACTGTTGCAGAAGTCCCAGATTTAGCAAAGACTTGATATGGAGAAAAGACTGTTATAACAAACTGGTATACATCACAGAAAATTAATTTTAACCAAAACATATCTTTGTACAATCTGGGGAAGTAGTTTTAGTTCTCATTATGCCCTTAGCTCTATTAAGTGATACTGGCATGGCAGCAAAAGTTATTAGTTTGGAGATATCCTCAACAGACATTGCATGATTTTGTATACCCTTCAGTTATACTAGAAAATAGAGAGGAAAAGGATTTGTCTCCAAATATTGATAATTTCAGTGAACAAATGTTGGAATATTCCATAATTATAGCAATGCAAGAAAGTAAAGCAGTCAGAGATGATAAGTAGTAATTTAACCCAGCATAAATGTCTCTGGTAATGCTAGACATGGGGGAGTAAATGAGATAAATTACCTGTATGGCTTACTGTCTTACTTGCCTACAAAGATATGTTGTTTGTGGGGATATGCTGAAGTATAACAGGAGAAAAAAATATCAAGTGTTTGATAAAAGTTTAATTGGTTTTGCAAATCTTTTTTATGAGCTTGGCCCGGATTCAAATAAGGTAATTCAGCAATGTTGTCCCCTCTTTATAATGAGCTAGAGTAGACTGTAAATTTTGTATATAATATATAAAATGTATAATGTAAATAATGTATACAGGAAAAAAAAAGTCAAGTTTTAAATAGCAGATGCAGAATTTAAGATGGTGTTTCTAGCCACAAAACCCAATATGAAATCTTTGAAGTTTTTATCCTTGTAATTTAATGAAGAAGCAAAATTAGGTTCTTTTTCCTCACAAGCCTCTTCTAACATTTCTTGTCCTTGTAATATTTAATTCATATGTTTGTGCTAAAAATTTCAGTGACTTCACTTTCAATTGTCTGCCCTCCTTCTACCCTTCATATGAATGCAGTATTGGTAGTTATGAACTTTCTCCTGAGGTTTGTCATAAAAGATCTCCCAAAATGAAAAAGGCACTTCTTGCTCAGTAATTTTATCTGAAAAGTTGTGTAATTGCAAAAATGAAACTTTTCAACAGGGTCAGGCAAACAAACATAAAGTTTTGCATTGAAATGACACCTACAGAAGTTTAGATCTCTTCTTACTTGAAAAATAGCTGTATACCACCTGAATTTTCTGGAACAACAGTTAGGTCATAAAAAACCTATTTATTTACTGTTTTTAATTTGCCATTAGGGTAAGTTTAAAATACAGCGATGTAAAAAATTTATTCTGAATAGGCAAAAGAGAGAGGGAAAGAAAAAACCCCCATGCAACACTTCACTCATTTTATCAGTAGGAAATTGAGATGCAGTTAGTCTAAGTGCATAATATGGTCATACAGAAAGGCTGTTTTCGAAGAAATTGTTCTTTTAAGCCAGACCACCAACACCAGGCTTTTACCTTCTACAGAAAAAAAAAAAAATAAAGTGCTGTAAAATAATGCCTGTATCTTTCATTTTGAAAACATGAAAGTTGAAAGATACAGGCAACAACAGAAATACACACTCAAAATGTTTCAGCTTCTCTACACAAAAAACCCAGGAGTCTGCAGCACCTTAGAAATAATAATGGTCTTTCAGGTTCTTTAGGATTTATGAGACACTAGAGTTGCCTCTAGGTAGTTTACTTGACTGACTACTTCTAAAATTCTCAGTGATTCCTGAAAAAACAGACAACTTATGCTATACATCCACACAGATGACCAAAGGCTTTCTGCAATTCATTTTCTTTTTTTTTGCTTTGTGCCGCACTTAGGTTACATCCCTCCAAAAATATTATTTCTTTTATGGGCATCTTCATCTCTGTTTCCCAAGCATGGAGATTTCATTTCAAGGCACCATAAAAGACATAGCATTTCCATTTACCCTGATTTTATAAACACAATAACACAGTACTCTGTTTCTGATTAAGATGAATAAAATATCAGCTTCAAACTCTGAGGGTTTCTAAATCTTCACTCTGTTAAGGGTCCCTAGCAGTGCTATCTTTTTTTTTTTTTTGGCAATTTTTCAATATGCTAGGAAAGTAAAAGAGAGACTCCCTATTTAGACATGTCCTGTTTCCCACTAGTTCCTTCCCCTCTGTGTCTCTTAAATGAAGAAGCCTTACTTAGTTCACAGTAATCTCCCTCCATCTCCTTTGCACACACTCCCATCCTGAGGACTGGGGAGGATGGCTATTTTTGAAGCTTCTGTGAAACTGACATACATGAAAAAGATGACAAAGAGAGAGAGAGACAAAGAGACTGGCATATGTAACTGGAATGGGGACACAAAGATACCAAAGGGCACACTGAGAAGAATAAGAGGGCTAGTTACAGTTCAAACTGTTGAGTGGCAACAAAAACTTGTAAAAGAAGACTTATGTCAGGAACAACCTTTGAGAAACGCTCTATTTATTTCATCCTTCTCAAAAATTTTCTCTTTCGTCTTCATAATTCTTTTATGTAGACTATGGTCTGTAATGTAGATGTCTGAGTCGATAAGAGCTTTTTGAGAGAAAACTGAACTCTGAAAAAACCTGCTATTGCAGGGTGTTCTGTCACAGTATTTGTGAGGGTTGTGATTGACAGCTAGCAAGAGGTAGTTATTGAGACTTCTTCCTAATGTGTTTACCTTCCCTTTTCATCCTGTCATATTGGTATTAGAGTCTTTTCATAGAAGGCATTTTATGTATAGTTCGTGAATTTTAGGTACTTCAGTTTAAACACCATTGATCACCAGCCTATGTCTACACAGGAGTGCTAAGTATTTGAGATCCACCTCTATACTTTGTTTCTTTTAAAAATATTTTCCTTAATGAGTACCCTCAATTTGGGTATATAAAATATGGAAATCACAGACCCAGCCTTCTGAAATACATAAATAAATCAGTGGACGCAGGAAATAGGATGGGTCTTAACAGACCCCTAGGTCCATTAAGAGTCCTAAGAATCTTTTTTTATGTCCAAAGTGCCTTTCTTTCTTGGGTCAAATAGATGCTGTTTCCAGGTGGAATGTACAAGCACAAACTATTTCTCAGTGTTAAATATGTGAGGTGTTTCATTCCGAAAATGTAGCGACCAAATTCGAAACTGTTCTATGTTAACGCCATAGCATTTATCCAGGATGTGAAATACCAAAATGCAGCTTGTGTTTGCCAAAACAAATCAAAATATTAGACCTTGTCCTCTCCAGCAAGACATTGTTTATTTGTGTCATGACAGAAATATAACACAGATTTGTCTTTGTCATTATCTACTGTACACATTAAGTCTCTTCTCTTACTATATGTATAGCAAGGATATGTATTTCGACTTCTATGTATTTTGACATTAGACATTTTCTTTTTAAGGTGATACTGGGCTTCAGTTTTCAAGGAAGGAGAAGACACTACTCTGGACCTTTCCAATAATTAAAACAAAACAAAACAAAATAAAACCACAAAAAAAGAAAAAAAAAACAGGAAAAAAAAAAAAGAACACTGCTTCTAAGGGAAGCCACAGCTGAGAATCTTTGGGTTTCATCAGGGAGGTTTTATTCCTGAAACCTACTGCAGATTTAGGAGGCCTTACACTAGAAAGTGTTTACCTAGTCTCAATCACAGAGACATGGCTGCTGTAGTCGCCAGTCTCTAGGTGTGATTATCAACGAGGCCAAGCACAAATTAACATATACTGTTACACATCAAAGACTGACAACAGCCACACAGACCAACATGGATGGAGAACAATGCCTTTATCAACATCCATATATGCAGAATCAACATTCACATGAGCTGCAGGAGAGAATCATCTTCTTTCTTCTGTTTAGCTAGTCCGTAGTCTACTGTTGGTTGTACACATGTACACATCCACACACTCCTTTTAGGAATAGACCTCAGTAGGAGGTAGGAAAGTCTGCAGTGATCAGGTGTAGAGCTCAGTCATGCAAGTGTACGGATTACCATCTTGCTTACATTCAAACAGTCCCTTTTAACCCCACTTACCTCCATTTTCCCATATTCCTTCCCCATTTATCTCTCTCTGTTCCGTGGTCCTTATCTTCTCCCAGACCATAAAACACAAAACAGCCCTAATACTTTCTTCCTATTGGTTACAGTTTTGTTCCTTCTGTATCCATATTTGCTATTCCTGATAAAGTTACCTACACATTTAATATATATATATATATGTGGTATTTCTGATATGTTTACCTGGGTGCTGTGCAAATCCAAAATGCACTTCTCTAATTATCTGTAATATTTGATCAACTGTAATGTCGGCAATCCAGCCATGCCTTACCCTCATGGTATAATTCTTATACTGAAAATAGGTTTTTTTATCTTCTCACTCTTACTTGGTTTGTCCAAAAATATCTCATCCCATGTTCAGTAATTTCTTAGGTTCCATTCTGTCACCTATCTTGGGCATAACATGGGCATAACCTGTCTGCATACCTTAACAACACAAAAGTCTCCTTGCACCATCTTTCTTCTCTCACATATATATAATATATAACAATGTGCCTTATAATTTACCCCAAATACTGTGAGAATAAATTCACTCTTTTACACATTCAGCTTGAAGTGCTCTATTTCTAACATTTTCTAAGAAAAACTACAGCTCTATTTCTTCAATTACTGCCATTAAAAAAAAGACACTTTTTCTACTTTCAAAAAACTAAATAAAAAGTTGTCAATCATATATATCTATCTGCCACTAAATCACTATCATTATAAATAATTAAAAAAATCTGTCTCAGATTTTTAAGACTGATGGCTGTCACAGCCAGGCTTCAAATACTGGTTAAAATTAGACTTAATCCTCTAACACATTTTTTATTCCATGCTACATCATATTACCTCTAACAACAATGTCCTTTTTCCTTGCTGTTCAGTGAAACATAACTCATGACAGTGGAGCCAGCTACCCCAGTTGTTTCCTGCATATATATTGCATGCATTAGCATTTCAGTCTTGTGAGTTATACTGTAACTGTCTTACACTGCTGAAAGAAATCTTGTTGGAATTCAAAAGTGTAAGATTTATAGGTCTAGATTCAGAGAGCATAATACAGCTTGTCCAGTTGTCACATTGCAAACAGGAGAAGGAAGCACCTTTTAAACTACTACTGTAGTGAGGTTAAACTAAAAAACAGCTGATGTCAATGAAGACTGATGTTCTGACCATAATTTTGCTCTTTTTAAGGAAGACATACAAAAGGAGGCTCTAGGCAAAAATGCGCTGAGGGCAAATGGGACCTGTATTGAACATCTGTGCTTGCTTTTTTTTTCTCCTGTTACTAAAAAGGACGTTAAGCTGGTGATTTTAAATGATTTAAGCATGACAGTGTTAGGTCTAATAATAGCAAGCCAAACAACATCTGGTGTGGAGCAAATGAAATTATTTGGTATAACACTTAAAAATCTGCATGTGCAAGTAAAGAACTCTTTTGATCCTTCTAAAGGACATGTTGAGCCATTAATTTTAATGAACAATATGACAAGATGGGGTGTGGATTTTTCATGAAATTACTATTACATAACTAATCAAGTTTTCTTTTTATTTCATTAGAAAGCTTGTCATAAAGGAAGGTATTATGCCTCCTCAAATATTCTCACTCTTTTATGGGAATAATTGTTTTCTTAATGTTACACTTATTTCTGTTTTACCCCCTTTTCTGTTACTTTTCTGCATGCTCAATGTGAATGCCATATTGAAAAATGATGAAGATACACCTGGGAGTATGAGAAAAATTAAGATTTGGCTATGAAGCACAAATTCCCCAGCAGGAGCTGCAGGAAACTCAAATCAAATGTGAGGCTAAAGTGCTGAAAGTCACTGGTAATGTTAAAGGCACACTTCACTGTTTTCTTTCATGTTACCTGTCTCAGTTACTTGCTCAAAGACCTGTTTATAACCTTAATTCTACTGTAAATTTAATCTAGAAATAAATAACACCAATTAATTTTTCTATATAGAATTTATGATGATAATCATAGATCCAAATTCTATATATAGTCATGGAGTTCCAGTAAATATAGAGAAAAGCAAAAGTAGAGCAAATATACTTGTATGTATAATATTTCAAGCCTTTTTGTACAAAATCCTTAACATGTACAAATTCTTCTAGACACCCTATTTTTTCTCCACAGGCAGAAGCCCAACTTCACAATATACCATTTAAAAGTTACTCACTGGTATTTAAATCAGAACAAAAAATATTTCAGGACATGACTACTCTATTCACTACCCTGACAGGATCTTATAACAAAATTCTTTATCAAAGATAATTTAAATTATTTTCCTAACTATGTCCTCCATTTCATCATACTGAGATGAGGTTTTTAATTGGTTGATTGTGTACATATGTATATGCATGTGTGTGTGTGCATGTATTTACTTTAATTGTAATGTAAAGACACTAGAGGTGAACACAGAATCTGAGCTTGAGAAACATAGAAATACGTAATTGTTTTTATTCAATAAAACATTATTGTGGTTCCGAATATGTCTGACAGATCTTAAAGATTGCTTGAAATAATTTTTGTATTTTGCACATATTATTACACTTAGCAAGCATCACTAATTGGCATAACTAAAGTACATGAATAACAATGTGGCTTAAAATGACAAAAGAAAAGGAAATTATGTTTATTTCTTATAAATAAATTATTAGCTACTGTGTATTATTTATGTTACACAAATTTAAGCAATGTATAATACATGAGGATAAATTTACTGAATTTGGAACAAAATTAACTGAGCTGTCTCTTAGGACCTTTATTAATATTGCAAAATTGGTATTATACTCCTGTATAATTGATTTTTAAAGACTATTTTGCATATGTTTTCCTAAATCTCATCACTTAAGCTAGAAAATGTTACATATCCTGTGCTAGGTTGATAGTACTAAGACAAAAGCGTGTAGTGAAGCATGAGACAAAGTTCCTTAAAATTCTTGGAAATTGGGTTAACGTTACACAAATTATAAAACGCCAATTTTTCTATGAAAAAACTCATAACAAGTTATTTAAATCTTCTCAAGAAAAAGCACTTTCTTAGCTGTCTAATCTCAAACTTTAATATGTTTCTATGATCTATATATTCTATTCAAATTACATTAATGAAGTGTTAAGGAAATTACAGATATTTGAAATCCTCACATTGGGAAAAAACCCGTATCACTATTCATGTATTTCCTGGAGACTTTATGACAGAAGCTGTGATGAGATTTAGTTTAGTTTAGATGAGACTTAGTTTTTTAACTAGGAGTTAGAATACTTTTTTAGAAAAGCAATTGTAGATGTATTATCTTTGAGAGAGATTTTAGATCCAAGTGGTTTCACAGGTGCTTTAATAAGACTAAGAAAGGATATGAACAATTTCTGTAGTAGAAGACAATGACCAATCTTTCTTCTATCTATCCTTTAATATTTTCAAATGGTCAGGAATCAATTATTGGAAGGTACCCCTATTGAAAGTGAGATAATAATGAAACTTCTTCTCATAAGAGGCAATGAAAACTGTTGATTGTTCAGTCTTCTTTAGTCTAAATACTCATCCAAGTCTATGTAAATTAATGTTAAAGATGCATTTTGATCAATTTTTTCTACATTCCAGTTTGAGTACTCTTTTACTGCAGTTCCATGCAGTGTAGGAATAAATATTTATAGTTAAGGAATTTTATAGTTTCAGGTTAGTTTTTGAGTGAAAACTCCTTTTACTCTGGGAAAAAGCTGCCTCTGGATTCATGTCAATTTAGCTTTGCCGTAACTTTTGGAGCAAAATGTGTCTCCTGTACCACATCAGTTCACCCCGTGGAAATGCTAGACATTATAATCCCAGAATACTGGGGAAATATACTGTTATTTTCCTCAGATGTGTTAGTTCTATTCAAGGGAAGCTAATTAGAAATTTTCATGGCCATTTAGAGGTGTAGATATAAAGAACAAAGAAGAAAAAATATTGCTAGATCATAATCCGAGCTGTTGTGTTTTATCTCCCTATCAATAAATTCTATCAAAAAAGATATTTTTGTCACACCAGCCGCTGCAATATTTGGCACCAGAATGTGTGTCAGCTGTGGAATGGAAGTACAGTCTCATAGGTTCTTGGCTACCATAGTGTTAAAGCTTAGTGGCTTTTCTTTAAATTGAAACTATTAGGGTATTTTGTGTTCAGTATTGTAACCACCTGAGGATCTTTAAGTGAGTGGGCATTTTAAAACATCTCTTATCTACTGGGAAATGATTAAAGCCTTATGATTTCTGCACTTGCTTTTGTTATCTGAAATGTCACAGTGATTGATGGCAAGACATCTTTTCTCCTGTAATGTTTTGGACTTTGTTGCTTGCCTTAGAGCAGATAATGTAGCCACAGCAAAATGTGAAATGACAGATGAATAATTTGTCTTGTTTTCTCTCCCAAGTTGCAGCTAGAATGGCCAGGATACACTTTTTCACCTACCTCACAATTGCTTTTGATAACATTCTGGTGACTGACACCAGACATGTGCAACACGTAATCAAAAAATTGGAGGAGAAATCTGCATTCCTCCTGGAAATACAAGGTATTTTGCAACCTGAATAGTATGGCAGTTAGTTCCTTACTAAGTCTTTTGCAAATTTCATGAAAAAAACCAAGTTAAAAAACCCAACACAAAGGAAGAAAAGCACACTGAAAAAAAATTTAACTTTTTTCTTTGAAATCTTCTTATTCAAGAATCTTGATTTACCTAAAACATTTTGGATTTTTTTATGGTTTATAGTTTATTTTCTTTTCTCTGAGAAAAAATAACTGAGGAAGCAATGTGGCACTACCTTGCTTTACAACAGATATAGGTGCTCAGATGCCAAGTGTTAGGTGTCTACACCATTAGTGTAGACAGGCAGTTAGTGACTGCCAGATATGATGAACGCCTTTAATTTCCCAATATCTCTATCAGCCCAGTACTGATCCCTTAATCCCAGACAGGAAATAGTAAGAACTAGAGAAGAAGATCATGAGAAGCATAACAGGAAAAATAAAAGCTTTGATTGGCTTCAGTACTGAGAATTATTAAATAGACAAGAATGTTTTAGACCAAAAGACACATGACTGTAAAGTAATATGTATAAGTGTATAAAATCATGTGTTGCATGAATAAGGATGAATACAGAAAATTTTTCTTTGTTTCTTCAAAATAAAGAATTAAGTAACAAAAGTATACTAGTAGGTGTCACATTCGAAACATAAAGACTGATGCATAGTTCAACTGTAGAACTTTCTGCATCATACAAAGACTATGAGTTGCAAAAAAATTATGAAAAAAAAGTGCATAAAGTGCACCAAGCCCTATAAAACATATCAGTGCCAATCTAGACACCTACATTTGAATTAGCTGGAATTTACCTTTACAATCAGAAAGAAGAAAAAGGTATTTTTGGGATATAAATGATATAATTCTGAAACACCCCAACCCCTCTGCCCCTTTACCCAGAAGCATCCAGTCCCTACTTGTGCTCTTCTGTAGCTCAGCCCTTTGCTCAGCTTTGCCTTCTGCAGATCTTGAATAGACTGGATTTTTCCAAATGAACCTCAAGCTATCCCTGCTACCTTGCATTTTTTGTGATGAAATGAACTGTCAATAGGACTAGCAGCTACCACCATCCCTGCTATGCTTATGCCCCCCAGAGGCTGTAGGGCCACACTCAGTTGGGGAGGCCGCTGCCCTGTCCTGCTCTTCCTGCTCCCCAACAGAAAGTTGAAATAGAATATTAAAATAGATCTTAAGGATATTTTTTTTTTCTCTCCTTGGTTTAGTTTATGGTACTGTATATTAGGAAAACACAATGTTTTCTTTAACCTCATCAGACATGTTTGACTGGAAATCTGGTGATGTTCCTTGCCATCCGCAGGCAATATATCAGTCTAAACAGACTCTTGGTCTGAACTGGTACATTCCTGTGCTCTTCAGTAAGCAGAAACTCTCTGGTATAATAGTCTGTGGTGCCTTCTTCAACAATGTCTACCCCAAATATGAAAACTGACATAAGAGCAAAAATACTATTAGAGAGAAAAATTCATTTTCTGTGCCCACTAAACAAAATATGCTTTGGCCACTTAAAAATAACCTTTTTGAATCCTTTAATTTCACTGCAAAAAGTAGATGTTAGTCTCAATTGCATTTGGCCTTTTTTCTACTATGAGGAAATGGTAGGGTCTCTATTTCAAGAAAAAATAACAGTGTAAGATAACAAATAGTCTGTTAACCAAAATTTCTCCTCCTTTTAATGACCTATTCTGTAATTGCAATTTCTGTATCAATCAGTGACATGAGGATAACTAGCAGGAAGAATTGTCCTTGTGAAACAGACCCATGAAACAGAATACTAAGTAATAAGATGCAGGCAACTTCCAGTTGAGTGGGAGAATAAGAAGCATAGATAGGGTGTCAGTCTTTGTAAAGAAAAGAATAAAATCTCATGTCTTAGATTGATGGGATAAAAGACCTTGTATAAGAGAGAAACAAAGTTCTCTATGTAAAACTGAAAGTTACTTATAGACTGTGTGTCAATCAGACCATTCTTCATAGCTGACAGCTCCTAAAGGAATTAGGAAAAAAATTCTAATGTCACAGACAGAGGCTCTAAGAGCAAAATGTTTCTCTTCAGATTTTTCATCCTCAATAGAATTCTGATAGGCTTGACTGATCCTTCTGAACATAGAGGTTTGACTTGGTCACCTACAAACATAGAAAAATCCTTTGATTCATATTATATTACTTTACTTGCAAAACTCATACTATTGAAAAAACATTTCTATGGTTCCATTTTAAGAAATGATCTGAGGAAAGGATTAATTGTCTGGACAAAAAGAACAAGAAAAATTCCATATTGGGCTGAAAAAACCCCTTGTATGGTTAAGGTACATAAATGCTTTTTTGATAAATTTCTGCTGGTAAGAGAAAGGATGAAATTAGAGCTGGTGCCTCTATTTCTGTGGATAGAGGGACAGTTAGTATTCCCAGATTTAATGAACAGTTTTGTAGAATTTTATTTAAAATTTGTTGCGTATAAAAATGAAATATCGGGTTAAGCGTGAGACAATGAGCTCAGCAGTTTAGGAAATATCATTATCTCCCTGGATTATCCAGGAGTGTGGAAATATTTGTATAATACTAACTAGTTATGACATTATTGTTTGTCTCAGTAGGTACTAAAGAAAAAGACATTCAGGTACTCTTTTTTGCTAATAGTATCAAGAATTGTTGAAATAATGCAATTTTCTACTGAATGGAAATAATCTTGTAAAAATAAATTTATTCTCATATCTAAGAAAGTATATGACAGGCAAATGTCTCAAATATGTGAGTGTTCCCTAGCATAAAATAATTATTTAACTATCAAATATCATAATGGAGACACCATTAATAATGTGGTTGTTTTTCCCTTTAAAATGCATGCACTCCTGATTCCTATGGGATTTTTTGCATATATCATTTTGACACATAGCCTTCCACATAGCAACTCTTCAGGGAGAAAAATCCTTTGATTTGTGCCTTTTGAATGGCAACATCAAGTGGAGGAATGCTCAAAATACCCTGTATCTCTCTCTGCAATCCTTAGAGGTCAAAGGGTTTTGCTTCCTTTGGAGAAGGTTTGCAACTTCAGAGCAGCTGAAATAATTTCTGTTGACCCCAGGCTTGTATTACATAAAAAGAAGAGATTTTAAAAGGACATAGAATTACAATAAAAACATGCAACTAAATTTAAAAAAAACAACCAAACAAAAAAAAAAACAAACTATATGGCATACTGAATAACTGTCTTTATTCCTTGTATTTTGTGCTTCTTTAGCTTATCAATTATGTTTTTTAATGTTGTTATGCCACCTTTTCTCTGAGTGGTTTTCGAATATTATTAAATTCCTCCTTTTGACATAGTAAGACATCTATATGTACAATTTAAATAATGCCAGAACATTTAGGTTTTCACTTGGTTCCTATGGAAACCTTTCTTGTTCATCCTTTTCAGGAAGAAAATGTGAGGGTAACTAGTCTTTGAAAAATATTGAAAAATTTTTTTCACTGAAAAATCCTCACTTCTGCTATTTCAGGCAGCATTATTGAAACCTGAGTAACCCCCTAGCCAAAGTCAAACCCTAATTGCTCTTCTCCCATTCTAAGATCATTCTGCCTCTGGTCAAAGGTCCCTAGGTTGTTTTTTTTCTTTATGTAAAATTATCTTACAGATAATTAATGAGTTTTTCCTTTCCCATCTATTCTTAGGTGCAGCTAGACGCTTGACCATTATTTCAAAATCGATTCCAGTAAATTGAAATATGTAAGCTTATTGTGCTGCATTCCATAATGTAAACAAATAGATTTTTATACTTACTTTTAATTTATCAATTTAATTGATATTAATAGTTAACAGATACCAGGATCATTGTCACAAAAGTAGCAACTTTTCAATTAAAATTTCCCCCTCTACATCTACAACAGTATTCTCATAGAAATTTGTTCAGAGAACTTCCAGCATATCTTCAGTGACATATAATAGATAATAATTTTGTAATTTATTTCAACAAAGCCAAATTTTGATCCCTATTGTTTTCTTATTGCCATGTTCAAATGGACTTACCAAGAGCTGCCAAATGCACACAATGACTTCCAATTTCTCACTCTTTTGTCAGCTTATTACAAGACTAAATTAGTTACTCTGTGAGCTGCAATTTATAATTCTTCCTGTAGAATCTTTTTAAATGTCCAATACTTAAAGATTGCTGAGGAAATTTTCAGGCACAGGGAGAGCACTTAGACAAGCAGGTGAGAATAATAGCTGTAGTACTGTAATTCATATCTAACATGGTTTTTCCTCAGTCAGAAGGGAATAGCGGGTAGGCTGATTGGTTTTGTATTGCGTTGGACAAGCAACTGTCATCAACTTTAACCTCACTAGAAGCACTGAATGCTTAATACTGGTGTTTGGAAATAATTGAATTTCTATTATTCATAATTTGGCTTTCTGTCACAATAAGAAAAAAAAAAGTAATTTTTATGAAACAGAATTTATTTTTGTAAAGAAAATTTCATTTTATCTGTTAATAAATAATTACCAAGAAAAGAAGCATGGAGTCACAAATAAACAGAAAGAGGTCTTACAAATGATAAATGTAAAACAACAAAAGAAGAAACAAGAAGGCAAATTAGAAGATATGTAAAATAGAGAAAATGATGAATTGTAAAATAAAAAAAAATATAACAGCTAGTTAAAAATTCACAATTGAAATCAGCTCAAGAGACAGCAATATATATAAAATATAGATTTATCAAATTTATTACAAATTGTGATGCATATAGATGAATTACTCGGAGCACCTTATTGGAAAGATTTGAGATAAGGCTCTCCTTGTCCTTTAAGAAGATAAACCTAGTTATTAAGAGGATTTCTAAGCTCATTTGTTTGAACTCGCAATATATGAATCTTTATCCTTGTCTTGTGCATCTAAGGGAAGACAACATCCTGAAATTCAGCTAATAGGGAATGAAAATAATCCTGTGGAAGTATGAGTTTCATTCTTTATTAGGAAACATACATTAAAATGGCATATGATGCAAAATATGTGATTTTGAAAAATGCTACATAAATTTCAGTAAGGACAAAACTATCTAATGTAGATTTCAATATTTTATATCAGATTCTGTATCTTACAATTTTGATTTGGGAAGTTTTATATAAAATACATGAAATTTATGACAGGTGTCAAGAACAATATTGATAGGGTCTGTCAAGTGTATTTTTAAGTAGAATAATAGTAAACCAGAAGAAAAAAAGTATTATAATAAGTAAGATGCTTACTTACCCATAATGAAAACCTTCCCTAGTATTAACCAATATTTATTTATTTATGTAATTTATTTTGATTGTATCTAACAAAAGTGTCTGACGTAATTTTAGGTTGGGTGGAAATTTCCAATAGTAGAACTGAAAATTTCTGCCTATCAAGCTGTTCTCTAGAAGTAGTCCATATGTTTGACATTAGGAGGATCCAGAATATTTAGATATAAATCTGGTAAAAATAGCTGAAGCACACACATTGAGCTTCCTTCAAAATCACAGAAATTTGCACAGAGTTTCATTCAAAATTCACAAAATTCGTGAATAATGTCAAATGCAGAAACTGGTGTTCTAGTACTGGAACTGTTTGACCTGAAAAAGATAATATATAGATATAGATGTAGATAGATATAGAACAAGGAAATATTTGCTTTCCAAATGAAAAACAATTAAATATATTATGGAGACAAAATACTTAACAATAGACCCATTTTATTATTCTAACCTAATTTTCCTATAAATACTATTAAAGTAGTCTTTTATAATTTTTTTTTCATCCATAGAATATAATTAAGACAGGACTAATAAATAATGACATATGTGTAAGATGGCAATGACGTGTCTCCAGTGAGAAACTAACTAAGACACATTTGAAGAGAGGAATTCTGAGCTCAAATAATGGTTAAAGTGAATGCATAACAATTTTTTCCTTCATCACTCAAAGGTACAGGGTCTACATTAGGCTTCTGTGTTTGCACAGAAGCCTAATGAGCAGTGAAAATTATAACATATTGTGAATCCACAGCACTGAAGCATTGATTTATAAAGGCAATAAAACACACACCAAAAAAAAGCTATTGTTTGCTAATTCTTTTTTTATGGTTACCAACAAATTCAGAACTGAGTGCAAGTGAACATGATGTTTCTTCCATTAGAAGAGTAAAGTTCAGCTGATGTCTCACAGGACTCCTTGACCTGAGGGAAGAAGTTGTTATCTCAGTTAATTGAATTCTTTTGGTGAGAATCCAACTAATTAGTCTTCTATTTCCTCACCAAAAGAAAAACAGCTCTTCTATCAGTGGATGAGAAATAGGGGGCAATGGAGGTGAGAGGATGGGACACATAAAAGTGGTAGAATAATCTAGAAATCCTCATCTTTCCCTCAAAAAGCCAAGCCAAACAAACAAAAAAAAGACCCCAAAAAACCCACACTAAAACAAAACAAAACAACCAAAACAAAATGAAGCAAAAAACAACACTAAAACAAAACCAACCACAAAGCTCTGAGTAATCTGAGTGCCTCAAGTTAATTGAAATTCGCAGTTTGTTTTAACAATCAAATACAGACATGCAAATGATAGTGTATACAAAACTAACTTTGGTTCAAAAATCTGATAGCATTGATAACCTAGGAAGGATGTTGCACACAACTGTTAAGTTAGACTCCCTCATGGATAACTGGGGAGGCTCTTTGTGCTATCATTTCCTTTTACATGAAATGTCGTCAATAAAATAGAGATTGATTGTCTTGGAATAGAGTACGCTGAATGAAAGAGGATTGTGTGCGGAGTGATCTGACTATCAGTCCACTTAACAGAAGCTTAGCATGATGAAGAACATCTTGCATTGTTTGGATTCAATCCATCATTAAACATAAATGAGAGGAAGACTGAGATACGCAAATGTGCAAATGCCACATGGATGGATATATTAAGTAATCTGTAACCATCTGGACTCAATATGGAACCTAAAATATGCCCATTTATCAAATTATAATTCTCATGCAACATATCACATCAGTACTTCAGAGCTGATTAAAAGTAAATTGTTTAGAATTTATCAAACTGAGTTCAGAAGCAATTTGTATACTTTTGTTATGTACCATATATTCTTGAGAGTTTATTTTATTGTCTACTAGAAATATGCAGTAATGAATGTCCTGGTCCTGCAGAGTCTTGTACATGTGTTTTAATGGATTCAGGCATTAGTCTTAATAATTTTAATAGGATTGTTCAATCAGTGAAATAAAACTTGTGCATGAATATTTACAACAAATAAGTTAGAAAAAGAAGCATTTTAACACTTAACTCTGTCTGAAAGGATAACTCTCAAGGAACATGGAGATATCAGAGGCCAGCCCAGAAGTTATCAGTGACCATGAGAATTTTAAGATATGTAACATAATGAGATAACATTGCCTAATTTCTGAAACTCAGGGACTGGAATGAGCCATCTATGCACCTATTCCTCATGTCTCCACCTCTTCATTGATTTTGCAGTTTAAATAAGTCTTATTTAAACTAACTGAATTAGTTAATTAATTAATTGATTAGATTATGTTCAAGACATATTTTCATTACAATTTATGCTTTACCAAATAGGTACCAAATAATGGCTTTAACCCAGTCTACATAAAAGTGTATTCTATAATGGAAGTGCGGCATCACACTTGAAATAAAAGTTTTGTTGTACAACATGAGCCTATGGGACAAACGTCTAGAACTATACTTTGAAAGGAGAGTTACATAAGCAAAAATAGAGAAGAGAGTGAAAACCTTTAATTGTTTATAAAGTATTAAAATTGAAACAGATTTCTAGCAATCTGCATATCAGATTTCCATACAGAGCAATTTCTGTATCATAATTAGATGTAGTAAATAAAAGTCAATAAAGTTGAAAAAAAATAAAAAAATTTATTTTTAGACTGTTTTTGGCAATGAGGCTCTCAGACAGCTTCACATAGTTTAAAAAGGTGAAGTTAAGAGAAGTTGAAACAACTTGGACAGTTGTTTAAAGTAAATTATTAACAATAAAAGAAGAGGACAATGTGTAAAAACTTCCTAGAAGTAAAAGTCTGATTTATCAGGCCATGAACAACAAAGAACATATTTTGAGCATTTATTTTATTAACTCTATCTCTAGTAATCCATGTTTCTCATGAAAATCAAGTTCTTAAATTAGGTTCTATAGAAAGGTGCAGAGAAACATATTCAGGTAAAAGTGGGATCCAATATACTGAGAAAGGAATAGACAGATCTATTCTTGAGGAAACAAGGGAAGAAGTGAAAACATCAGTCTTAGGTAGAAGTAGCAGCAGCATACCTCTGAGCTTTTTAGCCCTACAAGACACATGACCCTTTTCCAATTTCAGTTAACTAAGTTTCTTCTTTCAAAATTGATGGACATATCTTATGAATTCAGTCCAAAGAGGAGGGGGTATAATTTTCTTCCTAATCCTCTCATATCCTCTTTCATCAGTTCCTTTGCATTTCAGTGATTACACTGCTTGTCTAAAGAGACAGGTTCAATTACCTTCTTTATCTCAGAGGATCAGGATCTGTCTCTTCCATTATAATGACCTATCCATAAAGTTAAATGTATTTTAGAAAAACCTCAAAATATTTATTCTTTTTTTTTTTTAGAAATCACTTCATTTTTTTAATGGAATAGCTAAATATTAATTGACCCCTAAAGAAAAAAATAAATGAGATTTTATGAAAGGGGCACCCAATAGTGGGTAGAGATGTATTTCTCCGCACTTTCTTTATTTCACAAATACAATACATTTTGTATTCAGTATATGCTTACCTTTATTGTCTTCCATAAATTCAATTTGTGAGCTCAACCACAACATTTTCCAAATGTGTAAATAATATGCCATTAATAATTTGTGATTGAAATGTTCCCTATTTTTTACTTTTTTTTTTTCCTACAGTAAATATTCTGTGATACAACTCTAATGACTAAATTATCATATCAAAGAAAACCACTATGGCAAAAGGCACTGATAGGTATCTTTTTCAACTGCATGGGAGAAGTCAGACTTTAAAGAACACCCTCATCCAAATTACTTTTTTTTCCCCTCAGGGATTTGAAAATTCACATTATAGAAAAATGTAGAAAACGTGACACAGTTTTTAAAGATACAAGAGATTTTTAGTTTGATGATCAGATTGTTCAGAAATAATACATTTTTTGTCCTCTCCAAAACAAACATTTTTCAAATATTGACTTTGTCTGGAAAGAAATTATCTCCAAAATTGATTTGGCAAGGCTGCCTCTTGACACAGATAAGACAATGACAGAGGTGCTCTCAAATCCTTGAGAGAAAAAGGAGGGTAATTATGAAATATTTGTGGATGAATCCAATCTGTTCAATAGTTCTTCTGCCACAAATTACCCTGATGTTTTTCTTCTTTTATTATTGTAAAGGATGTGACAGATTCATTAAATGTCAGAGGCCACTGGGAAATTTTGAGGGATATAGTGAACAGTTTGTAGGAGTTTCATGGCATCATTTCTCTGCTTCCTCAGTGACTTTCCATTCTCTTCATTAGCTTTCTATTATCTTAAAAAATTTTGTGTGCTTTTATGCCCTATTTGCTACACTGTTGCATGGTATTTTCATGGTTATCAACATGGGGAAGACATAGAATTGAATTTGCACAGCCTCAGGACTCGGGCTTGTCAAGTTCGTTTTCTCTTACCTTTTCTTGACCTACCTCAATGACTTGGTTTAGATGTAAGAGCAATTTTTGTAACTAACTGGAAGGCTATGGCTAATTTGTTTATTTTTGTTTGCAATTAGCATGATTTTTAAAATCTACAGGGAAAAATAGACCTGGCATGACACCACAGGTCTTGAGAAGTGGAGACAGAGAATGGTCCTAGAGTAGCACAGTCTCGTGAGGACACAGGATGGAACACAGGCCCTGGAGCAAGAGACTCACAGCTATCAAAAATTCAGCACGTGTCAGTTAAAGAATATCAAACATAGAGGTTCTTGGCTGAACACCAGCAAAAGTCACCATATAAATTAAAACTGGGTGCAATGTGAAGCTGTAGACCAACATGTTCCAAGGTGACTTTATGATGCTTGTATCCCAAATTGTCTGTTCTGTTTATGCCAGATATTAAGTTCGGCACCTTTAAGGCTGGTTCCAAGAGCAAGGGCGGGGAGAGGAGAAGCATGGAGTTTGTTATCAGAAACTGCACTCATTCCCCTGCATCCTTCTCCTGGACTGTGTCAGGGATAGCAGGAGAGACCTCTTCTTTGCTTTTTAGTTAGTTTTTAACTAGCTGAGGCAGAGAAGTTCCCTGGACTGTGTTTTTTTCTTTTTCTTTTCTTGTAACTGTTTCAATCTGCTCTGGACTGAAAACCCAGAAGGGGACTGGGAGCTTGCACCTGTGGCCCACTAGGGCTGGGCCTGGGCCACAGCACTGTCTAATGCTGGAGGGACTGGGGCCAGACTGAGTGAGCCGAGCCACAACCCATGAAAAGGACTTTCTGAATTTGTCATCTCTTCGGAGCGGCGAGACGTTTTGTTGTTAATATTGTTCATTTTTTGTGCTGATGAATGCTTTGCCTGCTAAATAAACAGCTTTTTTCCACTTTTCTCTAAGGAAGTATTTTTCTGAACCAGTTGGGGGATGGGCCACCTGAATTTGCTTTCTAGAGGAACCACTTGGAGGTTTTCTCCCAAATTTGCCCTAAACCAGGACACAACACAAGGTGTAAAAATATGTCAGCAGAACTGAAAAAATTAGCATGAGGAGATAAAGGAAGAAATGATGATATACATATACTAACACCGTATTATCTCCAGTGAGGAGCACCAAAGGCAGAAACACAACCATAACATCCCTACCAACACGGGAAAGCACCAGCCTTTAGGCCTGGAAACAGAAGGTGAACAGCAAGCTCACCGCTAGGCAATAGAGTAGAAGCTAGGAAGTGCACATATAACAATTCTATCTCTGTTTTAGTACTAAAAGATTTTCTGCATAGAAGTATTGTTTCTTTTCCTGCTGTCGTGGTTAGGAATGGCACTCTTCCATTTAGTGCTCCCACTGAGACTCTAAACCATGTACCGCTTGCTCACATCCCCCTCATCTTCTTCATCCCTGCTGTGTTGGAATGGAGAGGAGAAGTGGAGGCAAAGAAGGCAAAGATCATAGGTCGAGATAAAAACAATTTACTGGAAACAGCAATGAGAAAAGAAAACAAACAGTGACAGCAACAATACTAATGACAGAGTGTACAAGAAAGAGGCAAATGATTCCCACAGAAAACCCCCAAGAACAGACAATACCTGATCTCTCCTTCAGCCATGCTATACCAACCTAGAAGCCAGCTCTTCCTGCATCCTTAAAAAATTATGTGAGTTCGTACAGAATAACCTCTGGGTCTTAGCCATGGCCCTCCTGACTACTGCAAAAATTAAACCTGTGCTGGCCAGAACCAGAACACTTCCAGTAGTTAGATCCAGACTAAATTGGCAAGACTGCTAAGATTTCAATTATACCATCAATAAATTCCTGGCTTTAAATATACAACCTTTGATTGTTCCTTAAATCTATGAGTTTAGATGTTTTGGATCTAGACATAGGCAAGTAAACAAAATTTATTATCATCATTGCCACACAGGTAGGGTTTGACTCCCCTGCACTGGAAGAAGATATGCACAAAGAGGCTGCATTGACTTAAACCTGCAGTGGATGTGTCCCACAGGATATGTTTAAATTAATTCTGCTGGAAGTTTTTTTAATAAGCTGTTCATAAAATGTTATGAACAACTTTCATAATTGCCTAGAATTTCTGTTGAAAACATGTACATCGGTAGATTCAAACCACTGCATGGACTTTCCCAGTCTGTTAATATCTGGAAGAATTTTTGCCTAGAGTGATACTGAAAAGTAAGAGAAGCTAGATATAGGATGTAAAAACCTGTCTACAGGGTGAGGAAGCATTTATATTATTATTCTGTATTTTTCTATGTCTTTTTCCTTTCTGTATATGTTTGTCTGCCTGTGGTTTTTTCACAATAAGTGCTGTAGCAATAAAAACCAGATGATACACATGAGGGTTCAGCCCTATAAAATTGTGAAGAGATCATATTTTGTTCTACTCATTTCTGTTTCATACTAAAAGAAACAAGTTATTAATGTAAAAATAAAAGATATTCCATTTAATAGACTAAAAGTCAAAACACATCTCTACATTTCAGCAGCTCAGAATACTGGCTGTTAGCAAAAAATATTAAGATAAGAGTAATCAGAAAAATTATCAAAATCTTCATGATGTTCCCTGAGGTGCTGGTATCCAAAAAGATTCAGGCTGCTACAGTTCCAGTCACTCTACTTACCTACCTACTCTATGGCAATAACAGATAAATGAAAGCTTGATCAAGACTGCATTGAAATCATTTAAATATTTTCAGGGTAAAGGATCATTTCTTGCATGTTTACATGTGCAATAAGACATAAATCATAAGTACTAATCCTCCTCTGAAACTCTATTGACTGATAAGCTGAATTCCATTATGAATATTTGGAGAAGTAAAGCGAACATTAAATTCTGATCTCTTTCTCTCTCTCCCCTCCCTATTTGTATTCTTTGGTACCTCTTAGACATTAAGGCAAAACAAAAGGCAGTATTATACATTGTACTGCTTACTCTGTCTAATGGACTGATGGTCAACCAGCTAGATCTTCTTTCCATAAGAAAATAAAATTTCCAACATTTTTATCCTATATTTTTTTAAGGACCAAACCTTTGCACCTGAACATTAACATTCACACTTACATGTGAAGATAAATGTATTTTTTACCACTACACTTAGGGATGCCTAAAAGTTAACCTGTTGTAATGTCAACCTAAGACTTAAGAGCATCAAATTAAACATTGCAGTTGGTTAGGCTAAGTTCCTGTTGTCATCAGATTATGAAAACAAATCCAACATTACTCAAACCAAAGAAGTAGAGACTGTATTCTCTTTCTAGATTTTGATGTTGAGAAAAAGGTCTGATTGCAGTTATTTTCATACCTGACATAACACATAAATATTGGGTTCATACAGCCAGGAAAGGCATCGTGGAACTCTGTTTGAAGGCAATGTTAGAAACAAGCTTAAAAACACGGTTACAGGAGCATTTCAGTGCTACCTAAAACTTTAAAAGATTTTTTTTACATCCGATTCCTGAGAAAATCAAATTACTAATATCATCATAATGATAAATACCCAAATATACTCTGAAGAAAAAAAAAACAATATTGTTGGATTAAAATAAAAATAAAATTTTACTTAAATTCATGTTTCCAAAGTGTATTTTCAAATGTATCTTCCCTCAGGAGACATGAACAGTAGCATAGAAGATTCCAAGAGGGAACTCTGATGTTCTTCACAGCTTAATCTTTTACTGTAAAAACAAAGGAAAACCCAAAGGATGATGTGCTTGCAAAAGAAGCTTTTGAAATTCAAATAATAAAGTGCTACCTAGAGAGACATTTGCCTGAGAATGTGAAGGGCCAGATGTCACAGATCTGAGCTGTGAAATGCCCAGATTATTTCATATGATGCAAAAACTGAGAAAGAGATTTTAAAGTTTAGCATTATTAACTATTTCACTCATTTTCAAAGCATATAATAAAGCAAAAAGCTTCTACAATGTCTTGGAAAGATTATTTCTTGCAGTGTTTGTTTTGGTGGGGAGGAGGCATGTAAAAGTAGAGGAGGAATATGTGAACCTGTACAAACTGAGATACATAAGCTTGAAACACAGCAAGATGGGGCTGCACTGAGGGCTTTATTGGCTCCCCTAACTGTACACGGAGATAGCAATACTTCTTTTTATGGAAAAACTTTAAGATACATAGATGAATTTCAACAAGAGTCAGGGATAAGATAAGAGGAAATAAAAATTGACTAGATATCTGTCTACCCCAATAATGATGGAAATATTTGGAAAAAATACAAAACTTTTCAAATTGTCTAAATTCAAATAAAAGCAATAAAAACCCCACAGACTTTTCAATTAAAAATATTAACACATTAATGACCCATCTAAATAACAGCTGAGCAGTGAGTCTAGTGCCAGCTCTGGGATTTCTGCAGAGAGAGAACTTTTGCTGTTTGTGCTATTAAACACAGACACCAACAAATAGCTGTGCTATTCTCTTTCATTGCAAAGTATTATAAAAGTGATAGAGACAACTGAGCTGCCAAACAAACAAGCCAAGATGCTTTCATCTACTTAAAAGTTAAATATTCAAATACAGGTATATTTGCATAATTACTTAGTTATGAACATTATGTCTTCATCCATTTCTGTCAAATATCCTGGACTTCAAAACTGATAATTTTGCCTGTTGTATAGTATTTCTTTTCACCTACTTAACTGGATTTACTTGTTTCCTTCAGTCTCACTATTCCTTATTTTTTGCACTGAAAACAAATATTAGATCTGCGACACAAAGAATATTGATTCACAGTTTCAGAGAAAATGAAGAAGAATTTCAGGATAACAAAGCAGACAGAATTGGAGGTAGTCTGTTATAGGCAACTAAACCCAGGATGAAGAGGCAGATGAAGAATTTTATAGGTGGCTGGCTGACATTTCATGATCACTCTTGTTCTTGTGAGAGGCTTTAACCAGACAGATGCCTGATGGCCCCTTAGCACAGCAGAGACTAGACAGTCTAAGAGGTTCCTGAAGTGTGTGGAAGCTAAATTCCTGACGCAGCTGCTGAGAGAGCTTACCAGGGCTAGTGCGTGGCTAGACTTGCTATTTATGAATAGAAGAAGGGCTACTGTGGTGAGATGCCAACTTGGGCACCATGACCAAGAAAGTGTAGATTTTGATCCTTGATGGAGTAAGGAAGGGTGTCAACAAAACCCGTACCTTGGACTTCCAGAGGGCACACTTTGGCCTGTTCAGGAGAATCCCTTGGGAAATTGTACTTAACAAAAAAAATAGGCCAGGAGATCTGGACAGACTTTAAGACGAAAACCTTGAAGGTGCAGGAATAGACCTTCCTTATGTGTCAAAAGACAGGCTGTCAGGGAGGAAGATCAAGCTAGTTGAACAAAGAGGTTTTGCTGGAACTCAAAAAAAAAAAAAAAAAAAGAGTTTATGACTTCTGAAAAAAGAGGAAATCAACTCAGGAACAGTACAAATATGTTGGTGGGTTGGTAGGACATGTAGAGAAAAAAATTTGAAAGGTGAAAGCACAGCTAGAATTCTATCTTTGCACTACTATAAAAGATGATAAAATGTGTTTTCATAAATACATTAACAACAAAAAGGCCAAGGAAATACTTCATCCTTTATTGGACTCAGGGGGAAGAATTGTAACCATGGAGGTTGAAAAGACTTAGACACCTAATGTCTTCTTTGCCTCAGTCTTTAATAGAAATCCTCAGGGCAACCAGCTGCCTGAGCTGATAGACAGGGAGAGAGAGCAGAATAGACCCACTGCAATCCAAGAGAAAGTAGTTAATGACCTGCTGTGTCATTTAGACTCTCACAAGTCTATGGGGTCAAATGGGAATCACTTAAGGCTACTGAGCGACCTGGTGGAAGAGCTGCCAAGCTATACTTCATTACTTATCACACAACACCTACAGGACAACCAGGGGATCAGGTCCAACCATCATGGATTTAGGAAAGCCAGATCTTAATTGACCAGCCTGACATCCTTCTATGACTAGGTGGCCCACATATTTCCAGATGACACCAAGTTGGGTGGGATTGTTGATCTGCTGGAGAGTAGGAGGGCTCCACAGAAGGACCTAGACAGGCTGCATTGATGGGCCAAGGCCGGTTGTATGAGGTTCAATACTGCAAAATGCTGTGTCCTGCACTTCAGGCACAACAACCCCTTCAGAGCTACAGGCTGGGCAAAGAGTGGCTGGACAGTAGGGATCACTGGTCAACAGCCACCTCAACATGAGCCACTGCATGTCCAGGTGGCTAAGAAGGACAGTGACATCCTGGCTTGTATCAATGACAGTGTGGCCAGCAGGACGAGGGAAATTATTGTCTCTCTGTACTTGACTCAGGTGAGGCCACATCACAAGTCCTATGTACAGTTCTGGGCCCCTCACTACAAGAAAAACATTGAGTGGCTTAAGCATGTCCCCAGTAGGGCAACAAGGCTGGTGAAGGCTCTAGAGAGTAAGTCATATGAGGAGTGGCTGAGGGAGCTGAGGGTGTTTCACCTGGAGAAAAGGAGGTTCCAGGGAAACCTTATCACTCTCTACAAGTGCTTGAAAGGAGGTTGTAGCCAGGTGGAGGTCGACCTCTTCTCTCAGGCAAGTAGTGACAAGAGGAAATGGCCTCAGGCTGCATCAGGAGAGGTTCAGGTTGAATATCGGGAAGAATTTCTTCTCTGAAAGGGTGGAAAAAGCACTGGAAAAAGCTGTCCAGAGGAGTGGTGGAGTCACCATCATTGAAAGTATTTAAGAAAATTGGATGTGGCACTTAAAAAAAATCATTGTGCTATGGTTTAGTTGCCAAGGTGGTGTTTGATCAAAGGTTGAACTCAATGATCCTGGGGTTTCATCCCAATGTTAATGATTTTATGATTCTTTAACTCAGAGGAACTTTATCAAACCATGCAGACAGAAAAGAGCCATTTCTAAATAGAGACTGTACAGAAAACAGTTGCATCTGATACTGAAAAGTCTGTAACATAAGGAAATAAATGTAACTAGAATCTGTTTTTCCTAAATTTATCTGTTGCATAGTTCTCCACATGAAAACACTGTTACTATGCTCCAATTATAACCTCTGGGGAGTTAATCAATTGAGTTTGTGCCATTTTTGAATCAATTTATTTGATTAAATGCAGGGATCTATATAATAAAATGACATGAATTACTTGTATTTTTCATTGATTTTAATTACTAGATTTCCAGAAACTGTAAAAGAACAGGCACTAAGGCTCATTGCATTTGTCTATAGTTAGAGAAAATGAAACTCTCACGAGGATAGATAGATAGATAGATGGATAGATAGATAGATAGATAGATAGATAGATAGATAGATAGATAGATAGACAGACAGACAGATAGATAGATAGATAGACACACAAAACAAAGTACAAAATATATGCATGTCTACACAAACATACAAAAATTATGCATGTCTATACAAAAGAAAGTTCTAGAACAGTGTGAGCTGACATAGCCATCCTAGCCATCTTAGGCTGGCTTACTCTGAGAAATAGGTAAAACAGAAGAAGTCATCATGGTACACATTTCAGTACAGTGTAGTAAGTAGAATACATTCCTAGGATTACCGGTTAGCTTTTAGTATGGTATAAAATTTATTTATTACCTTCATTAATCAATATGTAAAAGTTAAGATGAATATATCGATCCAAATTGCATGTCTTCATGTCAATTCTCATTTTATCACGTTTACCATACTGGTGATTTTTCTTAATGGTTTTTAAGGTATGGAAACATCCATTGAAGCAGTAGCTTCACAAATTCAGGGGTCTATTTTTCTACCATTTTGACATGGTGTTTAGTTGCTAAAAGGATGGTACCAAACCGTGTTTAACTTTCTTGTTAAATCTCAGATTTGTTCTTGTACTGTATAAAGTCAATGCAGTTGAGGGGGTTTTTTAATAAAAGTGAAATAATTAATGGAAGAACTAATAATGGGTTGACCTTTTCCAAATGTTCAGAAGGTAATTGGGCAGATAGAAAAGCTCATGACTTTTTTTAAAAGTTGATTTTATTATTGTTATTATATTTAGAAAATGGCAGATGTTGTGGTCTTTTAATTTACCTTCTGGGTAATCAGGCATTAGCATTACTGGCCTCAAGCTTTTGCTCTTAATCATATGATAGGCTTTTAAAAGTGTAAATTGATCTTTCTATGCACTGAAATTCTCAGAACTTGAGGAAACGCACTAGCTTCAAGGTGAAAAAAAATGTGAGGTGGGCAATACAGCTATAGAGATCAGATCTACGGGATTTCAGTGGCTTAACCTGACTGCTTTAACCTACTGTAATGAGAACTGATACAGTCGCTGAAGTCTCAGAGTTTTACAGAAACATAAATTGTGCTGTGCTAAACATTTCAATGAGTAGAATTTGGTGATCTCTTCCTAGAACTAGTGTTCACAAATCTTGAACTCCATAGGCATCTTATGAAGAAAATTCAGAATAACATGAAAAAGATGATCGTTCAGAATATGGCCTGTTTGGAAGGGGGTGGGGGAAGAGGGCTCTTTTATAACAAGAGGGTGTCAGGCTTACTCTTTAAGGTAGATGGATTCATTTTAAAACTGAATTTACTTCTTTCAAATTATTTGACGTTACACAGTAATTTCATTTATAAGTGTGATACTGCAGTATACTGAAATCTCACTGAAAGTAAAAATTACACTTGGCAGAGCATACCAGTTCAAACATAAGTGTAATTCTTAGTACAGATCTCTATAATACGTTCACTGTCATGATGCTCGATGTCCCCTGTCTCAAGGAAGAAATACATAGCTTGAAGCAAGCTCAAGCCTATTGCTCTCTTCCAATTCTTTTTGTTGATTGTTTTTTATTGAAGCAATTTAGAATAAAAAAATTTACACAACCAGGTGTTCCCATCAACTAATGTAACTATCCATATATAGTAAAGGACACCCTGTAGTCCCCTTTGTGTTAGTCTGTCTTTCTTTGCAGCAGGACAAGTCAGTTCACTCATTCTTCCCTAAGCTGCATATGTATGTTGCCCTTGCCCATCATCTCTGAATTTTCTCTCATTGTTGTTGAGTGATCACAAATAGCCATAGAATCCAGTAGGGATCAGATGAAATTAATGAATAGCTGGTCCTCCTTTGTTTATGGATGGTGGTGCCAGTCTGCACTCTCTATTATATAATAGTTTTCTAAAGTAGTAACTCATTATATTAGAGCCTTGAATACCGTAGAATAATTTCGATGAAAGCCATGTGACTCGCAAAAGAGGAGGTGCTTGAGCAGCTAAGTGATTTTTCTTCAGACATTCTGTTTGAGTAAAATACCTACAGGCTGCCTGAGGCGTGCTGATGCACTTTATTCACTTAGCGAATGTCAATCTTACTGGCTTTTCTGAGAATATTACAAATTAGCAGGTTTCTAAGTCAGCCAGACACCTGAAATGAAACATCTGAATCTGCAAGTCTTCTACCAGTTCTGGAAAGGCTAGTGAGCTCTGACATTAGCCTTTTTTGGAACATGAGCTTCAAGAAGGTAATGTTTGAAACATAGTAAGCTCAGATTTTCTAAGTAAGGAATATAACTAAAAAAGGGTCTTCTGCTCTGTTTTCTTGAGGTAGTCCCATTTTACTCCAGCAGACTTCAGTGATTAGTAGTGCCTAGGAACACTAGTTTGGTTCCTGCATTTAGAGGTTTTCTACCTCTCTGTCAAGTGAAATGGGGAGTTATATTCATCGGATGGAGAATTTTACTGATGCAGACAATTTAAATGGTAAAAATATAAAGTAGAAACTAATTTAATTTCCATGTATGCAATTATGAGTACTTATCACAGTTTTTAAACTTCTTCAGTATATATCATACAAAATTTAATTTTTAAAACAGAACATATGCAACTGTCATCTAAAATTTATTTCTGTGAAAGAGGGAGTTATTACTAATCCAGCAGAGATCAAAACAGGCTTATCGATTGACTTTTCAACATATGTGCCTATTGGTTTCCACTCCCAGCTCCTCCAAGAATCATCATAGTCTGATATATATATTTAGGAATCATGTAATGATAGTACTCTGACTAAAGGCTTTGTTTCAAAATTATTATCTTAATTAAATTAGTTGAATAATAGCCATTATTTATTTAGCAGATGAGGAAATACTACTAGAACAATACTTTCATGTAAAAATTAATACTTATTGAAATAAATTACAAAGAAATATATAGGACAGAAAAATAATAAATTCCAGATTTACTGCTTTATCCCCTCTCATTTTTTAAAGCACTATCACTTGTCAGAAAGACTCATCAAAAAAAACTAAGGATTTTGTTCACTCACCCCTCTCCCCAAAAGGCGAAAGATGTTTTTTTTCCAAACCAGTCCTAGAACATTCACTGTCAACAGCTTGTTCCTATGCATGGAACAGAAGATTTGCAAGTTACAGTGGGATTCTCTACTCAAACAGGAACTCAAACAAGTTGGATGGCTGAGAAATGTCAAGTGGCACAAATGGCTGCCCCACAGAGATAACCACTAGTATATGTCCAGCTGCACCTGTTTATTCATTTTGGATTCCCAGTGGGCTAATTGTCTGATATTTTGCTAAGGGATCAAGAAAATTATTTCAAAACTTTTACTCTGTCTGATGCTGTGCAGGATTTTACTGCAGACTAAGTGCTGTATTTTCCATGTAGAGTACCCCTCCCAGGGTATTTTTCCAATATTTCTTTTATTAGCATAAATAATTAAAAACTTAAAGTACAAAAAAAAATTTATTCATCATCTCACTGCTTAGGGAACCTGTAGGAAATGTGAGTCTTTCCTTCAATAACTTTTGTAACATCATGTATGCATGCTTTTTTCTTCTCCCAAAGCTCCGAAGTATCTTTGTGACTAAGCTAAGCAGCCTTCAGGCACTTTATTTTCAGAATTCATTTTAGTAATATTTTAGCTTTAAGAAGAATTTTACCCTCCTTATTAGATTAACCTTGTGGAGGAAAGGTATTTCAATTTTTGTTCATCAGTAAAGGGAAACTGTGATGTTGGGCTTAAAAACTTTATTTTTCCAACTTAGCAATTACCCAGTGTACATAATCATTCAAAAGTGTTACAGTTGTAGTGGGATTCCTGGCATGTGGTACAGAAATAAAGTCTACTATTTAGGACATGTAAACTCTTCTTCCAGTTCTGGCCATTTGGCCACTACTCATGGAGCCAGGATGGGATCAGGAACTGCAGAGTAAACATGCCAGTCACAGACCTGGAGGTACACTGTATTTCCACTGCACATATTCTTCACAGAAAATGAGAGGAAACAACAGGAGTCAAAGTGGAAAAGGGCTTGTGCTTTTCATGTATTTGGTGGACAAAAATGAAGAGAAAAGAGATGGCATATCAAATAGCATGATTTAAAAGCACATATTCTGTTCTGGATAAATGAATCCCAGATAAAATATCATGTCCACCTAGTATAGTGAGAGTTTAATTAACTTACCAGCTATCACTACTCTCTTATCTTTCATTTTGTGATATTCACAATGACTATGTTGTCAATGGACAAGGAAAAAATAAAATAAAATCCAATCATAATGTTTGGAATTAAAATCTATATTAGATTTGCACTCTCTAACTCTGAAGTTCTGACAGAAATAAAAGAGCTGAGGTTATTTTATAGTCATTAAAATGAGCAGATTTTCTTCATGATACACTTAATAGAGAATTCTGTCGAGTAAGGTGCCATTAACACACATTTATTCTGAAAAAAATGACTCATTTAATTTGTCACTTTGCTTAATAAGAAGTTTGTGTGGGGACCCTTGAACAACCATCCTACACTCTTTCTTACAATCTGTATAAAAATGACAGTGTCATAAGATGAAAAAATTATATACTACATAAAGATTTTGCTGCCAAAACATATATGGTTAATAGCCTTATAACAAACTATTTCCTAATAAGGCAATCAGCCCACACACCTGTGATCTTCATTCCTGAAAACTCTTCATCCAACCACCAGTATAATCAAGAAACATACAGTCATAGAACCATTTAGCTTGGAAAAGACCTTTAAAATTATGAGTCCAATCGTAACCCTAACATGGACAAGTCCACCGCTAAACCATGTCCCTAAGTGACATATCTCTAAGACCTTTCAAAATATCCAACGATGGTGACTTGACCACTTTCCTTGACAGCTTTGTCAATCAGCCTATCCAGTGCTTGATAACACTTCCAGTAAATATCTTTTTCCTAATATCCAATTTAAACCTCTCCTAGATAAACTTGAGGACATTTCTTCTCGTCCTAGATGCTTCATGCCTATCCAGTATTGATATTCATAAACCACAGAGTGTTTTAAGGTACATATTCCCTTAATTTTTTATCATAATTACAATGATCTTGATCTCTTTACCTGTCAAAGAAGAAGAAATCAGATAAAATTAAAAAAAAAAAAAAAGAAGTATATGTAATGCAGTGAAGTTTCGCTCCAAAGCAATCATCAATGTGGCACCCAAGAGAAAAAGCTGACTGTCTGAAGAGAGACTATTTACAAAAACATTGTCTCAGTTTAGGGAAAAATTTAGGAGAAAACACTCTGGATTGAGTTGTCTCTGTGAGGGTTCCAAAAATCCCCTTCCACCAACAGGAGGTGAATGGATGAAAGTGTAAAAAACCCCAACACTTTATTGAGGAACAGAATGCCCACAAGGCACAGGAAAAAAAGTAAATAAATGGTAGATATTAAACTGTTAGACCTTACCCCCTCACACACACACTGGAACAAAAGCCCAAAATGCCAGGGAAAAAGCGAACTCTGGCTCACACCATGTAGTAGAAGATGGTGCAGGCTTCTCTCTCAGGGGACAAAAAGCCAGGAGATTCATGCAGCAGCCCAGGCAAAGAGATGAAAACCTGCAGACTCTCCGGCATCAATTCACTCTCCACAGCAGATGAAGCAGATGTGCCAGAGCCTCTGGCATGCCCCCTCTCCCTGGCTTGGCCTTCCTGAGGTGTGGAGCTGAGACAAAGCAGCCCCTCTCCTGCCAATCCTGACCAACCCCTCTCCCATAGGTTCTGTTTTCCCTGATTTCAGTCTGAACAAGCTGACCAGTTAACATCAAAAAGTTGCTGAAGGATTGCTGCTGCAGCTTCTCCAAGGCTAGGGAAGGGAAAAACCTCCTGCCTGGGCTAACAAAAACCAAGCTAGACAAGCAAAAAACCCCAGACCGTACTGCACTCCCAGATGCCTGGGGATTGAGGCCTTGAAAAAGCCCACCAATGAGCCCAGGGCTCCCCCCTCCCCTGGACAAAGATACAGGAACAACTTTGAGCATAAAGAAGAGGATCAGGGAATAGACTATCACTGTAAATTACTCCCAGATGAACATGCAAGACAAGGGCGAGTGAGGAAATGGCTTTAAACCGACAGAGAGTAGGTTTATATAAGATATTAGGAAGAAAATCTTCACTTCTGCAGATGGTGCTGCACTCAAACATGTCCTGTGGATGCCCTGTCCCTGGAACTTTCAAGGCCAGCTTGGATGGGCCTCTGAGCAACCTGGTGTAGTAGAAGGTGTCTCTGCTCATGGCAGGGGACTTGGTACTTTATAATCTGTAAGGTCCCTTCCAAAACAGGCCCTTCTATCATTCTATGATCACAAGACCTTTTATCTTCCAGTTGTGGGACTACAGTTGCCTCTTTAAAGGTATTTTGTCCAGGAGCAACCATCTCATAGTATAAAACTTTTGCTCACTTTGTTTTGGTCATTAATACAGAGATTCAAGTCATTTAACACTAAGTAGGTCATAAAATCTGCAGCAACAAAATCATAGCAATTGAGCGAGAACAAATTTTTAACACATTACAGTGAAATAAAGACTAAAGAAGAAAAATTTAGAAGCAGAATCAGAACAAAAAGAGATATAAAAGCCATCTGATATCTGCAATAGCTCTATTTCAAGCATGATGTTCTCCCTAGGACAGAGATGTTGTTCAAAAATGTTGGAAATGAGGAAGCACATAAATGTTGGATGCACTAAAATCGAAAGTACATTGGAAGTTGCATTTCATCTTCACTGCATAGGCAGTGATGTAGAAGACATGATTCACTGACTAAAAATAAGTGGCAGACATAAAGATGTCCTTGAAAATGCCCTTAGTATTCTAACTGACCTTTTCTCTCTAGGAAATAGTATGGTTTATGAAACATTTGTCTTCAGCCAGGGAAGACAAAAGGAAATGAAAAGCTGACCAGCCTTCCTGCCAGATCATACCAATTGGCATGCATATGGAGTGTATTGAGCTGGATCCTTCAATCAAAATATAAATCATGTGTCATTACTTATTATCCAGGCTCGGCACAAGCTTTCTGCAAGCCAAAACTCATGGCTGACAGATTTTTGAACACTAAATGAGTAGTGATACCAGCAGAGATACAGACTCAACACAGGAAAACTGATGTGCAATTTCTTAGCATACCAAAAGGAAATGAGACCATGTTCCAAGGAAGCCAAGCCTCATAAATTTGTGTGGATATTGAGATATTTACAGAAGCTGAAGCAGATAACCTACATTGAAAGAGACATTCCTCTTATAAAGCTTTGATAGTAGTAAACACAGAAAAACACCCAAACAATCTAACAAATCCGTATGGAGTTCATCCTATCTGTAATCAAAACTGAAATCATGTAGGAGTACAGAAGAAACACCATTGTGAGTTTGAAAAAATTCGAGTCATTTAATCAAGGAGTATGGTAGGAAATTATACAGATTCAAAGGAAGCAAAATACATCATGAAAATCTTTGGGAAATACAAAAGATATAAAAGTAGAGAGGAAGAGATAAAACCAAGGAGAAATATTCAAGAAATATGTTATTTGAGATATGATTTTTAAATAGAAGACTCCACAGAAATTAACTGAAGAAAATAAAATGTAAAAGCCAGAACATGGTATAAGAAAACAGATTTAAAATTTCAGGAAACTGGAGGTTGAAAACACGTGGATGCACAAGAGAAAATGGAATGATTTTCATAAAAACAGGGAACATAAAGGTCTGGCAGACTAGAGTGTAAGAAAGGATGCATTGTCAAAAATAGCCCAGAAAATGAAACACTACATACTGCTGGTAAAAATTGGAATACACTTTGATAGTAAAGACAAGGAAATACATACAGCCTAACCTGCTATTCTGAATATTTCAAGGATTCCAGAGAGAAAAAGCCAAAGTGATTCGTAAGGAAGAAAACAGCAAAGAAGTTGGCAGAATTCAGGAAAGTTCAAAGAGACAAATTAGTTTGCTAGAATTATTAAAATTATTTCAGTGAACAGAGGAAGCTGGGCAGCTGGGAGATGACATGGTTCCTTTCCATGAAAAGTACCTCAGTGCAGAGTAGCAAAGATGTCCACATAATATTTTTAGAAATAAAATTCACAGGTTTATGGCGCAGATATAATAACATAATAATGTGGTCTGAGAAGTCAAACATTCATATCAGAAATAGAACATGTTGCCTCTCCCTTATTTCATCTCATTTTCCATGCCAGAGCCCATGCCTCTCGGCCTCCTCATGTCTCTCACTGCCTGCCCAGGCCCCAGGGCCACATCTCTGCCCCCAGCGCTGAGAGCTCCTCTCCTTGCGCTGCTGCAGCTGGCCAGGCTCCCCTGGCCATGGGCACTGCTGCACCGGGACTATCCACAGGCCCACATCCCAGCCCAACCCTGGCCTGGCTGCAGTCCAGGGAGGTGCCCGAGGATGGGGCTGAGGTGCCTGGCTGGCCCCAGCTGTGGCAGCAGGACAGGCTGGGCAGTGAGGCCCTGGAGGGCTCCTTCTGGTCCTGTTTCCCGGGCCCAGGGAGCCACCAGCTGCCGTGGCCAGGACCAATTCTGTGTGGTACAGTCTCTCATTACATAAGACCTTGCCAAGTTTTCCTGTGCTATGAATCACCTGAATCACTGAGCCAACAAAGCCAACAATGCCAGCTTTAAAAGAGACTGTTCTCTGCTCATGTGGAGCATGCTCCCTGGTTTGCTTACATAAACTGTTTCTACTCTGATGTGAATCCATTTTTTTCCCTGCAAATCTATCACTTGAATGACTTAATTTTTACTAAGCTTTCTCAAAATAAGATAATGTAATTATTCCCATATCACAGATTAGATATGACATGCAGTAAAATTACAGTAAAAAGCACACTCATTTTCTGTGTCTGTGAGCTCCTTTCCTAGCCTAATATCACTACCTACACATTTTAAATCTCCTACTGATTCCAATTAGAGCCCAGAAAGCTAGAAAGCTGTGATTGTGTCTTGGTATCTCAAATTCAGTAGTTAAAAATTTTACCACTATTGTGTTATAAAACTTAGTAAAGGAGAAAACTGAATGCAAGAAATCATAAGAAAGCAGCAGAACAAATCCAAGTCCTCAGAAAGATTTCAGCTGCTTTAACTATGACTCAGTCTTTTCTCTATGTATTTGGCAGTCTTATTTCTCATATGACTTGGCACATATCCAAAAAATGAGATACTCTTCCAAAGAACACTTTCCATCCATATACAAAAATGTCTTATGTTTCTGTAATTTACAAATTTTCACACAGCTAATTTTTATATCAAAGAAATGCCTATGTGTCTTCCTGGAAAAAAGAAGTCAAAGAAAACATATTTAAGAAATCTGTATATATATTTTAAGTGACGTAATTTTGTTGATGAAATAAATTTAAGTGAAAATGCCGAGGCATTATTCCCAAATGTGAAAAAGATAATTTTAAAAAATATGTGGACCTGACTTTTTAAATATCTGATAGCTTTTAGAAAGAAATAAAATATCTTGCATTCCTTAGACAGGAAAATTACGTATTTGCATATATATATACACAGCCAAGAATTTGCTATGTATCTAGTAAAAACTTAGCAATTGCATCAAAATGCATCAATTAGTATAGTTACAACAATTCTCATGGTCCAGATCAATACATAAAAGTTTCATCAATAATATGCTTAAAATATTTATACAAATAGTTTCAGTTTTTCTCTCCTTCTTCTTTGGTTTTTGCCTCATATTTTCATTGTCCAGACTCCTGTGGTCAGTAGCATCAGTTTTCTTTGAAAGGGGGGAAATGGTGGGATGTGTAGCTAATCAACTGTATAACATATTCTATGCAAAGAGAGATTTTAAAGTTCTTCGTGTTGTCTCTTTCCTCCTGAGCCTTGGGATCTTTTTACTTTTACATTTCTTCATCACAGTTTACTTCCTTCTTACTGTTTCCCATCTCAAGTTTGAAAGTTGTATACTGGTCTTTCTCAGCTTCAGCTAGTATAAAGGGCTGCTGTTTGTTTCACAATTATTACCTAGGTATGTCAAGTCTTCAGCATGAAATCTACTCACAGAGCTTAGGCTTGTCAGTTGGATCAGTTAATAGTAACTTGTCTACTAGCCAGTTGTTAAAAACACATAAAAAAAATTAAAATCATGCCAAGATTCCACAGAAGTCCATAAAATGCGACAATTCAAGAAGAAGCCTAGAGGTTTTTTCAGCAACGACAAAAATCATATTTAGCAGTCTATGTAGCAGCCACAAAAGTACAAAAAGTATGAATTAAACTTCTAAAAAATAAAGTCTATAAGACTATAATTTATAATTTTTTAAGTAATTTTCATTGTTTTGTTTTCTACTCTAATATCCACCTGTTCTGTATCTCTTAGTACAATGTATAGGGAAACACGATTTTTTCCTACTACTGCAATGATTCCCCTAAATCAGTAAAGGAGAATGTCAGTAGACAGAACACTTAGAACACACAAATTAATGAAACTGAAAAATGTGACATAGAACAAGTAGTCATGTGAGTTCTAGCAACTTTCTTCTGTTAAAATATTGCATCTATAAAAAGGTAAACTGCGCTTTTTGGTTATAACTAATGTTATCGACTGATTTTTAAATGCTTTGTGACAGGGTCTCCTATTTCCTGGGAACAACACAAAGTTTCTTAGCTTTAACTGCAATCTCAAATATATTTGTAACCAGGAGAATAATGATTTTTCCTCATTTTTTGCAATGTACCTGCAGAGGGACTCCAAACATCTGATTCAGGTCAATCAAGGTGACACTGTCACCCAGCCTGGCAGCTCTACAGAAGTGTCAGGTATGTTTCAGTCATATTCTGCAGAGGTGCAAAGACAAACAGCCAGTTTTATGGTCTTAAGAGATGAAGTGATTGCAGCTGGGAATTCCATAAAACCAGCTTGCTTTGAAGTGGTGAGCAAGGAGCACTTAGTCATTGCTGCTTTGAGAGAAAGTATTTTCATTCATATTAAAAAAAAAAATAGCATTTTCCTGTCATATAGCCAACCAAAAGTATCAGTATTGAAATACTGGGACAGAATTGTCATTGAAAACAAACAGCAACTTCCTCTCAAAACACACAGAAACCAAAATCAAAGCCTTAAAAAAAAGCAGAATTAATGGAATATGAGTAATGGGAAATGCCCAAATTTGGAACATGCTGCTTTTATCTCTAATCTTCCTAAATGCTCTATGATTCAATACTGACAATTTTGGGGATTGATGTGGGGCTGATTTTATTTAACAATTAAGTTAGTACATTTTCAAAATACTTGTCTGATTTGCTTAAACAATCAAAATGTATTTTGCTTTAAAAGGGCATTTGGCTTGACTTAAATAATAGAAATTGGACACTTTATTCAGCGAAGAAATTTGGAAAGCCTAGTTTGTGGTTTATCTGTAGTTTCAGAGAACATATGCAGAAAACATATCTTCTGTGGTGTTATGCTGTTCATGGGAATTGTCTCAGTATTACACCCTTAGAAACTACATATGGTAAGTTTTATAAACTCAATTGATGTGATTTTTGGTTTGAAATAAATGTTCATGCATGTAAGAAGGGTGAATGCCTCTTGTGATGTGATCTGACGTGATGTGAAGGATAGGAACAAAACTACCTACCGTTATTTAGGGCAGGGAATTGTAATACACAGCCTCCTCACGTTTCTTCCAACCAGAACTATCGCTATGATCCTATGACATGCAATAAGAAGTCGGGGCAGAGATTTATGGCGACAGTGGAAAGCTGAAGATACTGGAGATAAAGTCAACATGTGGCTCAATCATGAAAACACCTCATTTGAGCTCTGAATCTCTTAACTTATTAGCAAGGTGAGAGGTATGGTGAACATGCACAAACTCTTACATTCTGGTTTATGCTTGTCTGTAATTTCAGTATGCAGCATATCTTAATAATAGCACTTAGAACCAACAAGTGTCTGTATGGTTGCTTAGTATCTTCTTTAGAGTGAGATGCAATTTTTTGTTCTTTCCTGTTAAAAGAGGCAGATTCTGAACATATTGAAATATTGTCTCCAGGCAACCATCCAGCTCTTGGGTGGCTGGCTAGACACCACTTGAATCATCTCTCTGTGTGTAGCAGTTAACAACTGTCTGAGTAAGTCATGGATTGAAATTACTGCAATGGAAGAGGCATAGATTTTCTGGTTGAAAAGGAATGGTTCCATCTTGACCTGACATTATCCAGGACAACATGTGCTGATGAAAAAACGTGGTGGAAAGAGTATTACATGGTATTATGTTTACAAATTCATAGGCAAAACTTATTAAGTTCTAAAATTGGAAACTGTTTAGAATTGCACGTGTGTATGTGTATCATCTGCATAGGATATAAATATACACCTATGTGTATACATTATACATAGCTGCAGATATAGTTCTGTGGGTAACTATATCAAAATAGTAGAATATTACTTATGGCTGCATGATTCCTATGTACAACTCTGGCATTAATTTTTCACATGCTACATCATAAAGACTGTGAAACTACTCCAGCAGATAGTCAATTCATATTACCATTTAAAAACTACCTATTATAAACCTTTCAAAGCATGATATATTTAATATCCCTAATCCCTACTTATTCATCTTGGGTTTTCTGTTTTCATGTACAAATTATTACTGAATCTCAAGTAGAGAAATACTAATGGAGTAGTCTTAAGTTCAAGGCAAAATCTGTTAATATAAGCATGTCTTAGTTGAATTTTGTATATGTCAAAGCTTTATTTTTCAGAGAGTCTGTTTGGTTTTTTTCTGGTTTTATGTATTTACTTCCATTAATTTGATTTCTCTGTCTAGAATATAATTGAAGCCTTTTTTAAATCTGAAATTAGGACAAGAATAGTTAAAATAGCATCATATTCCGAATATGGTACTTATGTACTGTTGAAATAATGATGTCACACAAAAAATTTGTGCTTGCTTTTTTAAGAACCGTTGGATTTTCTCATTCACTTTGCCAATTTGTTTCGAAGGAAGTAATCTAAAGAAAAAATGTAAGTTGTCTTAGTACTTTTGGTTTATATTTAGTACCATAAGACTAAGATATCTAACAAGCCTTTTGAACTGTTTTCTATAATAAATGATAAACTTTATTATAGAAATAAATCACTGCAGACCTAGTTGTAAAAACAATAAAAATGAAAAAAAATTGAGCAAAACACATCTGGGAGAAGGGACTTACTTAGTCATCCATTTTTCCTAAAATAGAGTATAGGGCCTCTGTTTTCACATCATAGTTCAGAAAAAATATATGTTAAAGTTACTTAACTACAATTCAGTCTGTTTCTCATGCAGATGCCATTAAAATGTACAGGAAAAGTTACTAAGACCTTAAAAATGGCTGAGGATTCAAGACAAGCTCCAACACAAAGTAACAAGATCACAGAAGTCCTGCTGTTCAGCACAGCAAGAAACAGAAATGATCTTACTCAAGTATCAAAGACGCACAAAGTCTAAATCATGGAGAAAAAGATTAAAGCTGAGTCTTTGGAGTGCTGGTTTACTTTCTCCTGGTAGCTGTTATGAAGGAAATATTCTCCACATAGATCACAGTATGTTGATCCTGTGAAGACTTCCGCTTGCTAAAAGATGCTCCAAGCCCTATACCTACTTTATCTTCTGATCTCTTGGATTTGATGTCATGTGAAAGTAGTCTCCCTACAAAATTATGACTACACATGTTCATCTACACTGGAGTAACTTAGTGTTAGACTGTAGTTTGTGCTGTCAAAACTTGTGTGTGAGCAGATGCCAGATTTCCACAGAGTTAATGCACAAAGGGAAAGTGCTAGAGCTCCAACTGTCAACACCTCTATTTCTGAGCAGATGCCAGGTCTCGGCAGAGTTACAACACAATGGAAAAATTCTTCAACTGTCAACACCCTATATGGGAGCAGATGCTGGGTTTTGGAAGAGTTAAATGTAAGAGAGAAATACAGCATTAGCACCAAGCTTGTAAGGGAAGTCTGGAATTTGCCAGAATTTCTATCAAAGAATGAAACTGCCTGGGATCTCTCCACTGACCCCTGCCCTAGCTCATACATTGAGAATAGATGCCAGAAGTGTTTATATACTTGTTACTCATCTCCAAAATTTTAAATTAATGTAAATTGGGAGAACAACCAAATCAAATCAAAACAAACAGATCCAAATAGTTGTCTGTTTTCCTACTGTTAAATTTAATTTGTCATAGCAAGGTGGTGTTAAACAACATCTATCATCGTAGCTTGCAACGGTGAGAGAGAATATGCTTCATTAAAAAGACTAAAAGACAAAAAACTGTACAGTCATGTAGAGGGTTTCACAAATGGGTGATTTAGATGACTCAAAGAATCATCAGCAAAAGTATCAGCAAAACTACTTATATTGAAGTACGATCTTATAAAAAGGTGACTTATCGGAGTTTGATTACAGTGTTCACTGTATTGCTTACTTCACAGAAAATGTAAAAATTACATATTTCGCAGAAAATGTAAAAATTATTCAAAACTACCAAGTAAGAGTCAAAGTTATCAGGACAGAATAAAAGTTATCAATACAGAATCTTAGCACGTTATATGTCATATGTCTATGCAATGTCAGTCACTGACCAAAGATCCACAGTTTATTAGAAGTGTTTCCATCAATGAGCAACCTTGAGAGGTCTCCCAGCTCAGGAGACAGCAGCCAGCCCAGAGATATCTCCCAGCTCAGATGCAGCCAGCTCCTGAGCAGGAAGAGCTCAAAGAAAGCTTGCTTAGGCTGTCATATTTATGGAGTAAAGGAGTTAGCTTGTAGTTAAATTACATGCAATGAGAAACATATGCATGAGACTGCTTAATTTTACTCCTTGATAAATGAGCCTTGGAAAACCATTCAATCACATCCAGTCACATGGTTGGTGCTCCAAATTCACTGTGTGACTGTTTCTTCATGGGTTTTCAGAGAGCAGATTGGAACTAGACATGGGCTTTGCCCAATACTGGCTTAGGGCTCTATCTCTTTCGGAGATGGTACAGAATTACCATTAGATTGATTAATGACTTGAGTACATCCATCACAGAGGGACAATGTTGTCAATACTTGCTTCTATAAGTACCTTTACATCCTTGTGTGTAGTTGCAACCACATATTTTGGGAATACCAGTGCTACTAAGCAATAGAAAGAACCTTGTACACTTTGATTCAGATAGAATATAAAGAAATGTAATAGTAAAGAAATATAATAGTAAAGAAATATAATAGTATTCTTAGGTTCATTCCAAGTGATGATAAACTGAGGAGAATTTTAATGTGCTGTTAGAGACCTCTGTAACTTAGGTCTACTGAAAATCTATAGAACTGAAGAATGAATAGAATAGTTTGGGTTAGAAAGCACCTTGAAAGGTCATCTGGTCCAACTCCCTGCCATGGACAGGGACGTCTTCAAATAGATAAGGTTGCTCAGAGCTCCATCCAATCTGAACTTGAACACTGCAGGGACAAAGAATCTACCACCTCTCTGGGAAACTTGTTCTAGTGTTTCATCCCCCTCATTACAAAAAGCTTCTTTCTTATGTGTAATTTTAATCAAACCGCCTACATTTTAAAATCATTACCTTTTATCTTGTCACAACAGGTACTGCTAGAAAATCTGTCCCCATCTTTCCTATAGGCCCCATTAAGTACTGAAAGGCTGCAATGATACCGTCCCAGAGCCTTCTTTTCTCCAGGCTGAACAACCCCTGACTATCTCAGCCTTTCCTCGCAGGAGAGGTGTTCCATTCTTCTTATTATTTTTGTGGTCCTCCTCTAGACTCACTCCAGTATGTCCACATCCTTCCTGTCCTGAGCTGAACACAGTACTTCAAGTGAGGTCTCACAAGAGTGGAGTAGAGGGGCAGAACCACCTCCTTTGACCTATACAAAAAGCTCTCAAGAAATAAAAAAAAATGTATTATTAGTTTTAGAGGTATAATTACTTATTATTTACATATTTAAATGAGTTTTCTAAAAGAAGATTATAACTTTTTTTTTCCTATCTTGGGATGTGCAAAGAAGTGCTTAGAGACATGATGGCATTTAACACTGATGTAGATTGTTTCTCTATATGTCTGAACTCAGTGCTATGTTAGGATTTGATCTCTTGGTTACATCTTCCATCATTATAATTTATCATATAATCATTACATAATCATTATAATTCTTCTTTCTCTCTTGTCAGTGTAGATAAGAAGTTGAATCTGATTTGACTAAGAATAAAGAAAAACACTTCTAGGGGTGTATTCCAAGAACTTGTTCAGGAGAACAAGATTATTCCATTTTTATCATGCAGTAAAGTGTGATAGAAATAAGGGGTAATTCTGGCTGATGTCTCTGGTACAATGTTGTATACTCTTGTACTCTGTACCACTGTTGAATATCTACTAGTCGCTGACATAATTAAGAGTAACCAGTGACTTAGGAAATTGAAGAATGAGTAAACTGTCAGTCAGTGTTCAACTGAAGTTATTCAGTGTTCAACTGTTGTTCAACACGGCATTGTCCAAATGTAAAGTGGATAAACCTGCACTGAATTCTGAATTCTGACACCAGTTATGTCAATGTCTTATGCCAGAGTCAGGTCAGAGCACAATGAGGAAACTTTAACTGGAAGCATACTGTATAAACACTGCTTATTAATTGCTGACCTTAAGCAACTGGAGCCAACATAGACTAATTCTTCACTCACTGATAACTTCCTGAAAATGTCATCTGTCAGTCTGAAGTTGTATAAATTTATCTCCATTCATAAGTAAACAAGGAGTCATATTTTTCATTTTACTGGAAAATAATGAAAACCAAAATGTTACAGAATTTTCTGTGTCTTTCTTTTCAGGTAGCAGCTAATTAATATAATAAAGTCCTTTAGGATGGGAATGCCAAAGGTAATAGATAGGAAAAAAGTATTGTTAAAGATAGAAAACTCTGTTAGAGATTTAATAATAGATAAAGTTTATTAAAAATTATATACTGGTTTATTTCCTATATTCAACCTAGAATTCGCAAGGTCACCTAGAGAAACTTTCTGATGTATAGTACAAGCTTTATCAAAGTTATAGAGTTATTAAAAATAGATTAGGTGTGCCTAAAACTTGGTTTTATGCAAGAAAGAGCTTTTTTCCATAAAATTTCTTATTAATAGAACACTTTGGACCTTAATTTGCAGAAAGTTTTAGAACATTTAGAATCACTTGCTATTCAGTGAGGCAGGAGATATGACTGAGTAATATTTGGGTAACTCACAAATGAAAATATGAAAAAATTACTAAATGGTTTAATTAAATAATGAGTGTATTACAGCCAAAGGCTGACTGTTCTAACTTCTGAAAAAAACTAGATCCTAGTCTGATTAGAGATATTCAGCAAATGAATAATCACTTGCTAAAAATTCTGTTTCTTCATCTAGCCATCCTATTACTAAAGTTGGGGAGCTCAATAACTCTACCTTCACAGGGCACCAGAGGTACTACTGTTTAATTATATGCTTTTAGCTGTGCTGTTGAGAAGCTGTCTCCTGCTTCAATTATCTTTGCTAGGTACAGTTCTACTA
>VXBQ01003370.1:481670-500433 GCA_013400175.1 Phainopepla nitens
AAAAGAGGATAATAGTAAACCAGCCAGATAGGAAAATATTCAGACATTTAACAATACTTCACAGTATACCAGTTTTCCTTTGCATACAGCAATATGCTTGTCCAAACACCCAGCATAATTTAATAATTAACCATTGTATAAACATTTGAACTTTTATTATCACACTCATAGAATTCTGTGAATCAATCTGTTGAATCACCTACATGAAATTTATAAATGTTTAACAGATTACATGTAAAGATTATTAAGGTACAACATAACCAAAAGGTCAATATCTAATCTAATTAAAAATCAATCTAAAGTTATGTAAAAGTGCAAGTTTAGCATTACAAATTGTCTTGCTTTACAATATTTCTGTAAAGAGGGGGAAGAGAAAAGAAAAAAAAAAAGAATTGTAAAAAACTCACATAACCTTTCTACAAAATTTCAGGTCAAATGTTTGCCAAGCAGTTTTGCAGATAATTAACAGTCTGTGTTAAAGAAAAAAAAAATTCTGTATTGTATGCAGATGATAGTTCATGTTTCATGAGTACTTGTTTCCTGAGGTATCTAATTAATCATCACTGCATTCCTGTTAAGTAAATCAGCATTATTATCAACATATGACAGATAAAGAAAGGGGTAGATGGCAAGTCATGTGTCATCAGATGACAGGTGATTCATTTAGCCAACATCATAGAGTAATTTTGCAGCAAACTAGCAACTAAAACCAAGTAACTGCTGAGCTTTGTGCTTTTGAATTCCAAACAGCTCTCTGTGGCAAAAAAAATTTGGTTTCAAGACTGTGGTGGAGACTATTTCTGCTGCATTTCTCAGAATCCTAATCATCTTTTTTTCAATTCCATTAAATTTAATTCTCTTCTTTATGTTTATGACACAAGTAAATTTCAATAGTAAATATATTTTTTTCCATCATGAAAAAAAAGTCATGATGCTGATGGCAAACAGATTGACACAACAGGTACAGTTTCAGGTCAGCTATTTTCATGACCCTGACTATATACAGAGAAGTCTGCTGTTCACCTTCCTGCTTCTTTGCTACAATTATTTTTTCTAGGATATGTTGTTACATTATATTCATACATTATACTTCTAAAACTATATAAGCCTGAATGAGATTGATATTAAATGAATTTGTAAAGCTAAAGTGGTGTGGAGACTGATGCAAAAAGTCCTACTGAAAGCATATGTATAACCAGATCAGACAGGATATGAATTCTTTTAAAGGCATAAAAGTCCCCTTGTTAAAGAACAAAATACAATGCACCCTCTCATTTCCATTTAATCAGTTCTGAGGTTTATAAGAAAATCTCACTGAAGTGAGGAACTTCAGCTGCATCTTATATCACTTCAGAACTTGAGTAAGCTGTTTGAAAGTCTACAGTAAGACACTTAAGAGATTTCTCTTTCTTGGCCACACAGGCATGTGTGCTTAAACCAGCCCTAACAGTCAATGGGATATTCATGTGAACCACTGCATTGAATTTATCTTAAAACATCTGCATTTCTGCAATGGTTTTTGCTAGTTTGTTGGGTTCCCAGCCCCACCCCCACCACAGTCCGTTTGACAATACCAGGTAGAAAACAGTACATGAATTTACTTTTTTATTTCTGATTTTCTATCATGATTTTTTATCAGCTAAATAATGACCTTTGCATGTCAATGTTCTACAAACACACTGCAAGTGTAAGATAAAAAGTTTTTACTCACTAAGTTGTGATAATCTTTATGAAGGTAATTCTCCATTTCCTTGCAGTAAATAGGAAAAAAAAAATCTTCTGGCCCTCTATCAGTGCAAAAACCCACAAAATCAAAAAAACTGAGAGCATCATAAAATGCTAACTTTTTTATTATCTCATGATAATTCCAGCTGAAAAATATTTTCGGCTCTTTGCCAAAAGCTATATTTTTACCTTTTCTCTCTTTTATCAAGTCAAGGCTTGTACTAGTGCTTGCCCATCAGGACCGTAGATAATCAGGTTTTAGGCTCAGCTGTGAACATTTTCCCTACTAAAGCTAGACTAGATTTAAAGAACTCTTTTTTTTTTTTCTCCACCCCTCCTGTTAGTTCTTCACTGGTATCAGGCATTGTTCTCAGTAAAAACTATTACTAACATCTATATTCCTGCAACAGAATGAAGGGTGTTTCAATGGATTTCTTCAATGAAATTGACCATCTCTTGTTCATGTTTGTTTAATCAATGCTTTTCTCTCACAAGGACAAGCATGTTCCTGTATAAATTCCAAAATAATACATTAAATATAAACATGTTGGGGTGGTGTTGTTAGTGATGCGGGTTTTTTCCCTGACATACTGAATAAGTTGTGGAGAACTTAAGCATAAAGGTATTTCAAATATTTTGAAGGAAGTCAGGGACGATAGATACATCCCTGACTGAAATATCAAAGCCTGAATGCAATTTATAGATCAAGAAGATCTAAAGTTACCATTTACTAGGCAGTAAATTCTTTATTCAGATGCCTCAGAATAATGCTTCAGATGGCTGGAAGCCTTGTTCTTTTTTTCCTNAGAACTTAAGCATAAAGGTATTTCAAATATTTTGAAGGAAGTCAGGGACGATAGATACATCCCTGACTGAAATATCAAAGCCTGAATGCAATTTATAGATCAAGAAGATCTAAAGTTACCATTTACTAGGCAGTAAATTCTTTATTCAGATGCCTCAGAATAATGCTTCAGATGGCTGGAAGCCTTGTTCTTTTTTTCCTCAATTGTCACTACTAATGGCTTTCAGAAAAGGAATATTTGATTCACACTTTGGAGTGACTCATAAGTTTGATTCTTGCTTTCATTTCATGTTCTTAAAGACACTCAAATACTGATTTGATGATCCCAACATAGGCCTATAATGCGACAATGAATGTAAAGAGAAGTTGTTAAAGAGTTATAGCTCCATATTAATGTAGACAAGATATAAATAACATAGTAATGAAGTGACAAAATGGATTTGGGCTCAGTTATTAAATAAACTGTAGACAAATTGTTCATTCATGTGTGTCTCTATGGGACTATGGAAACAGAGCAAGTGTAACATGAAAAAAACATGTGGCTCTGTATTAGCTGTAAAAGTCAAGCCTTAGTAACAGGGGCTGAAGGTGCCTGGGTGGAAGGAGACGATGAGCCTCCCTGTGCCAGTCAGAGCAGGTTCTAGATTGTTGTGGTTGCCCACAACCATAAATTACATGTGTCATTGTCAAGATGGATACAATACTTTTTGGAGAATGAAACTTTGTTCAGGCAGCTTCTCTCAGCCTTCTGTTTTCTTCTACAAGCACCATCACTCAACCTTTTTCCTTAAGCAGCACCACAGAGCCTTCTGATGACTAAACTTTACCCAAGCAGTATCACATAGCCTTCTGATTTNGGAACTTCAGCTGCATCTTATATCACTTCAGAACTTGAGTAAGCTGTTTGAAAGTCTACAGTAAGACACTTAAGAGATTTCTCTTTCTTGGCCACACAGGCATGTGTGCTTAAACCAGCCCTAACAGTCAATGGGATATTCATGTGAACCACTGCATTGAATTTATCTTAAAACATCTGCATTTCTGCAATGGTTTTTGCTAGTTTGTTGGGTTCCCAGCCCCACCCCCACCACAGTCCGTTTGACAATACCAGGTAGAAAACAGTACATGAATTTACTTTTTTATTTCTGATTTTCTATCATGATTTTTTATCAGCTAAATAATGACCTTTGCATGTCAATGTTCTACAAACACACTGCAAGTGTAAGATAAAAAGTTTTTACTCACTAAGTTGTGATAATCTTTATGAAGGTAATTCTCCATTTCCTTGCAGTAAATAGGAAAAAAAAAATCTTCTGGCCCTCTATCAGTGCAAAAACCCACAAAATCAAAAAAACTGAGAGCATCATAAAATGCTAACTTTTTTATTATCTCATGATAATTCCAGCTGAAAAATATTTTCGGCTCTTTGCCAAAAGCTATATTTTTACCTTTTCTCTCTTTTATCAAGTCAAGGCTTGTACTAGTGCTTGCCCATCAGGACCGTAGATAATCAGGTTTTAGGCTCAGCTGTGAACATTTTCCCTACTAAAGCTAGACTAGATTTAAAGAACTCTTTTTTTTTTTTCTCCACCCCTCCTGTTAGTTCTTCACTGGTATCAGGCATTGTTCTCAGTAAAAACTATTACTAACATCTATATTCCTGCAACAGAATGAAGGGTGTTTCAATGGATTTCTTCAATGAAATTGACCATCTCTTGTTCATGTTTGTTTAATCAATGCTTTTCTCTCACAAGGACAAGCATGTTCCTGTATAAATTCCAAAATAATACATTAAATATAAACATGTTGGGGTGGTGTTGTTAGTGATGCGGGTTTTTTCCCTGACATACTGAATAAGTTGTGGAGAACTTAAGCATAAAGGTATTTCAAATATTTTGAAGGAAGTCAGGGACGATAGATACATCCCTGACTGAAATATCAAAGCCTGAATGCAATTTATAGATCAAGAAGATCTAAAGTTACCATTTACTAGGCAGTAAATTCTTTATTCAGATGCCTCAGAATAATGCTTCAGATGGCTGGAAGCCTTGTTCTTTTTTTCCTCAATTGTCACTACTAATGGCTTTCAGAAAAGGAATATTTGATTCACACTTTGGAGTGACTCATAAGTTTGATTCTTGCTTTCATTTCATGTTCTTAAAGACACTCAAATACTGATTTGATGATCCCAACATAGGCCTATAATGCGACAATGAATGTAAAGAGAAGTTGTTAAAGAGTTATAGCTCCATATTAATGTAGACAAGATATAAATAACATAGTAATGAAGTGACAAAATGGATTTGGGCTCAGTTATTAAATAAACTGTAGACAAATTGTTCATTCATGTGTGTCTCTATGGGACTATGGAAACAGAGCAAGTGTAACATGAAAAAAACATGTGGCTCTGTATTAGCTGTAAAAGTCAAGCCTTAGTAACAGGGGCTGAAGGTGCCTGGGTGGAAGGAGACGATGAGCCTCCCTGTGCCAGTCAGAGCAGGTTCTAGATTGTTGTGGTTGCCCACAACCATAAATTACATGTGTCATTGTCAAGATGGATACAATACTTTTTGGAGAATGAAACTTTGTTCAGGCAGCTTCTCTCAGCCTTCTGTTTTCTTCTACAAGCACCATCACTCAACCTTTTTCCTTAAGCAGCACCACAGAGCCTTCTGATGACTAAACTTTACCCAAGCAGTATCACATAGCCTTCTGATTTGTTCTTCTTTCTGCACAATCAGCCAACTCCTTTCTGTTCCTCACATAGTCACCTATCCCTGACTGTTCCTAGTTCAACATCTTACCTATTCTGTTCCTTTCCCACCCACCCATCCCTGGCTCCTCTTAGCACAACCAGTGGAGTCCAACTGACTCAGGCACATCTCCAGAGCTCAGCAGGCAGACCTCAACTGATTCAGGATCACCCAGCCCCTTCTTTTGTAGGGCTTGTCCTTATTGGTTACACCTGTGGCCCATCAAGGGTTAGACTGCTTCTAATCCTTTTGTAATTAGTACTGCTGCCCACACTAGATGACACTAAAAAGGATGGAGACAGACCATTGTGCCTTAAACCTTCAATCAGCCAGAGGAGCACACTCTGCCTCTGATCAGATGTGCTTGAGGAAGGGTGGCAGCTGCTCAGGGTAGGAGATAACAGAAGAGAAGAAAGGTGAGAGGAGGTTGGGGAGGAATCTCAAAAAAGGACCTGTGAGGAAGTAAGTGAAGCTTTGGGAGAAGGTGCAAGGGGATATTGTTGGGGACATAACTGAAAATGACCTGAAGGAAGAACTCTTGAATGAAAGAGGGATGCTCTGAGAAACTGCAGCCTATGGAGGACCCATGTGAGATAAAAGACACCCCAAAAAGGACTGGGGCTTGTGAAGAACACATGCTTAGGTAGGAAAACAGTAAGAAGCAAGGAACAGAAATAAACTACTGTACACTGACCACTGCAACACCAAAGGGTCTGGAAGGAACTGGGTGTCATGTGTGATGAAAAGAAATTAAGCAAGTGGGACAGAAGTGCTGGACTGAAGCAGAGCCTGGGGAACAAGTAGAAAAGTAGTTTTTATAAGTGTTGATTTAATTACCTTCCCTTGTTCATACCTGAGTCAGTAATTAAAATTACATGTTAATTTACAGTGAATTAAAGTGTGTGAAGTTCCTCAAGTCAAGGCTGCTTTGCCCATGAAAAGTTCATGTGTGTAAATTTTCATTTTCAGTGTACCTAATACACAAATAAACTAATGCACACTTAACAATTAATGTACACATAACATAGCTATCATGTCTTTCCCCCATTAATGTATATCAATTACTGATGTGGTTTAACCCCAGCCAGCAACTGAGCCCCACAGTAGGAGTGGAGAGAAAAGCGGAAAAGTCAGAAAACTTGTGGGCTGAGATAAAGAGAGCTAAAGTAAAAGCCGCATGCAGGCAAAGCAAAACAAGGAACTAATTCATAATTTTCTATGGACAGACAGATGTTCAGCCTTCCCCAGGAAAGCAGGAGTCCGTCACACAGTGTTGACTTGGGAAGACAAATGCCACCGCTCTGAATGTCTCTTTTCTTCTACTCCCAGATTTATATGTTGAACATGAGGTCCTACGATATGGAATATCCCTTAGGTCAATGGGAATCAGGTGTCCTGGCTGTGTCCCAAAAAACTTCTGGTGTACCCCAAGCCTGCCTGCTGGTGGGACGGGGTGAGAAGGAAAGGCCTTGACTCTGTGTCAGAGCTGCTCAGCAACATTTAGAACATCTCTGTGTTATAAGCACTGTTTTCAGCACAAATCCAAAGCACATCTGCATACCAGCTCTGTGAAGAAAGTTATCCCAGCATAATCAGCACACTTACCTCAGTATTTTCTTCTTCTATCAGGGCTCATAATCAAATATTTTAATCCTTCTTTTGCAGGATTTTCCTGATGAGCTGGAGGAGTGCTCAGTCCCTTGACATTTACAGGTTCACATGTAAGCACTTTCTGGCTGGATACCTTAGATATTCCTTTTTTTTTTTTTTTTTTTAATAAACTCATAACACTTTGTCATTGAAATTAAATAGAACTATGACCCCAAAAGGTTTAAATTTTTCAGACTTCAGAATAGCTGGAAAAAGACCATGAAGAAAAAAATCTGAAGGGCAGATTTTACTATATAATGTCATCTCATTCCAGTTGAATGAGAAATACAAAATAATTATCTCACTCATAGAACTTACTATCACCTCTGTTTATGCATGTTATTCTAAAACATTATTATATTTCCCCAATGATATTTATTGGTTTTTGATTAAGTGTTGACTGCATGCTAAATATAGGAACTGTATTTTGATACTTGAAGGTGTTTTTATTGCGTGCAAGGAATGTCCATTCCAGAGTATGATTAGCTAATTAAAGTAAGTGAGGTGGAAGTTGAAATCAGTCTCTCCTGAACTATTGGGTTTGTTTCTACAAAAATACAGTTTTTGAAGATGAGAGAGCCTGAAGAACAGTGCTTGAGAACAATGAAACTGCATAATTTCTGTTAATATCACATTTGACACAACTTGTTAATATTTGTATATATAAAAATATTTCTAACATTCTAATAAAAATAATTCCAATACAGCATTAACCTTGTAGTTCTTATAAACTGCTGTTTCTTTTTCCTTAAAAATATTGAAGATGCTTTAAATATAGTGAGATTCATCCTTTACAGCTTTTATAGAGCTAAAATTTAGAAGTAAAAAACTGAACAAGTGTTTTAGGCTTCCTTTTTAGTTGGTGGTGATAAATAAATATGTATCAGATTTTATTTAACACTGCAACAGACATCTAAAACAAGTCACATGATCAGTTTTATAGGATTCTATTGATCTTTGTGATTGCAGAGGAAATCTAGAGTATTAGTATGAAGAAAGCACATGGATTGCATCTTGTTTTGCAATATCAGCTTAATAATAATTTCTTTAGAAGACTAGAAAAAGATAATTGCTGTCCAGATTTGCTGCCAGTTCAGACACCTCTAAATATAAAACATTCTGTACCAAAATTAGTATAAAAAAAGTTGTTAGGTTTTTTTTTTTCCTGTTAGCATAATCATCCAACAACATAAAGTAAATGTTTTTCTTTCTTTTACATGTTTAACAGTTCAACAGCTGAGGAATATGAAGAATCCTTTGCATAAATCTTATTAATTTTTCTGTGTTTCAAATAAAGCTTAATGAAAGTGTTGTATTATATTTTAGTAAAACAACACTTTACACTTGTTATTTTTTCCTTATTAATTAAGTCAGGAGCAGGAAAGTGAAATGTCGTCTTAGCTGTTAGTGAATTACAGATTGCCAGTCTTCTTCAAGTCATAAACAGAAATAATTTCACATCTGCTTTGAATTTATTGCTGGTTAAAAACAAGTCATTGTTATTTTGAAGTACAGTATCAATATTTAATATAGCATTTCCCATCAGGAAACAGCCCCAAATGGGGCAGGGAATAGTGCAGAACTGTATAACAGAGTCAGCAAGTACAGCCTCATTTCCTCTGTGTGAAAGTTATCACCATAAGCCCTTTGCCAGCTTTCTTCTTCCTCTATTATATCTACTCTCTGGTGGATGTCGTATTAGAGACTGCAGCCAAAACTCCCTCCATTCTTCACCTATTGGTGCATGAAGGAATCTGTGACAGATGCTGCAGCATCATGCAGTATTCAGAGACCAATATATTAATTTAATAAATGTTTTTGCAGCCTTATGGCCTTGCCAAAGATTTTGTTCGCAGCTAAATGGAAAGATAAAGATTGCCTCCTACAGGAACTGAAGCTGGTGTTAAATATACTAATGTCAGATTTTTTTTATGGCATATATACAATGAAACAACAACTAAAAAGAAAAATGTAGACAAGAAATTTCCGTCTTCTATGGGATTAACAGTATTAAAAAAGTACAGCAATGCTACCTAACAGGGTAGTTAGCAACTATGGGGGAAAAAAAAAAAAATCAGGCTTATAGAATGATCCCTCTTGTCTTACAGAGTGAAGTGTCATCTGGAAACTGAAACTTTTGAACCAATGATCAACTTTAAAACATAAAAGTCAATAATTTTTTTTCCAAATTTTAGAATACTTTTCCTGTGAAAAATGAGTTATAATTTCATAAGACAGGAACATACATCTGTTAGTGTTAAATTAAAAAGGAATTTTTCTTGTTTATCTTTGTTCCAAACAAATAACCATGGGTTTTTCCAGAGACTTGATTTACTAGAATTTGTTTTCATGATTTTATGATCAAGATTCAGGTGCTCACACCTGTTGGGATGATCACTGTGAAAGATCAGATTATCACAGAAAAGGAGCAAGATTTAGAAGAAAAGGCTTAGTAGACGTCACTTCTTTATTGAAAGGCAGAACAACACTTGAGACTCGGAGGCAAGCTAAGGAACAGGACCTTTGAAAACTGTAGGAGTGTACACAAAAATAACTGAAGAATATTTTCCTAACAATTTAATTGGCTACATCTTAGTGATAGGTATTGTGTTGCACAAACACAGGAAGGAAAATATAATTTCACTAGCTATTTTAAGCAACAGTGAAGCCAAATATTTGGAATCCTTTAGTGACGCGCTTTTCAACATGTAGATTTGCTTAAATGCATATGCATGCTATATATAATGTTGGATCAGCTGGGGTCATTTATGGAGAAGGAAAAGAAGTTACAAGCATGAATTCTCCCTCTTATTCCACAGAACTCAGAAAACGAGAAGTTACATTTTTAGTCAGTATTGTTGTCTTGTACTGAATGTGCTTCAAATTGGAACAAATAAAAGGATCCTTGAAAATAAATTAACACAAAGATAAGATTAAGTCTGTGGATAAGTAATCTGCAATTTGGATTTTACAGTAATTTGTGTGTGGTTTTTTTTAATTATAGAAAATCATGGGTTAATTTTGAATGAATTTGTTTATTCAAGTAAAACAGACATCAATGACCTTATTTATTTTATTTATTTGGCCTTGGCAGATTGAAGTGATGATAATATTAGGTTTTCCAAGTAATAAAATCACATCAATAACAAATATTAATAAGCTACTGTGTAGCTATTACAAGTCATAAATATAAGAGAAAAAATTTAATTAAAGAAATAGAGCATAAATTGATTTAAATTAAATTATACAGATTTAAACAAAAGCTATGCTATTTATATAATCAAAACACAAAAGCAGATGTAATTCTTATTTAGCACAGCACAGTTTTTATTCTAAAAAATGTAAATTTCCTGGGGAAAGAAAATTTTCTTTTTATATTAAATACATCTTCTGCAAAGCATGAGGCAATTTTTAAAAAATCTATCAGAGTTTGTATAAAGTTTTATAATTGAAAATTATAGAGGCTTATTTCACATGTAATAGTGGGGAAAAAAATTGAAAAAAATGTAGAAACTAACAGCATGAAAACCAAACAAAACTAAATTTTTTAGAATATTTATAGAATTTAATCTTCCACTTCATACTAGTTCACTATCAAAATACAGGACTAGTATAACAGAATTAAGGTTCATTATGTCCCCTGGACCTCCTTCATTTGGCTGAGAACCAGACTGACTCCATTAACATTTTGTCCAGGTTTCCTAACCCTATACAATCTTTTCTACCTACTTTAGAATTTACAGATGTGGACACAGAGATACACTAAGTGGAAACAAATCACTCCTAAGACCCCAACAAAATGAATGATAAAGCCAAGAACAGAATAGAGACTCCTGAAACCTTTACCACTGGACTAATCAATAACAGATTTTTTCTTCTCCTACTTTAGTTTCTGTCAGGTTATATTTTCTGGCCTTTCTTTTATATACAAACAAAATCAAAAACCATAATGACAAACAAACAAGCAAGAAACTTGAAACCGAAAACTCAAACCACAAAACCCAAACAAACAAAAAAGAGAGATGTTCCAAAGTCTCTTTCTTTGAAATTTTATGGTGATGTCAGATCAGTGTGCACATATACAGAGTATAAAAACTGTAACTTATTCTTTACAGATCACTGAAAGTAAATACCATATCCTTCCTTTTCTTAGATATATGTACTTTCCACTTGAACATTTAACTGTGCTACAGGTCACATTTCTTTTAGAAAGAAAGTCTCCAGACAGTTTTATATCAAAATAAATTGTCTGCATTTATATACTTGATGTCAGTTCAATGACTAATTGTGAATTTAAAAGGCTCAGAATCATGTTAAAATTCAAGCATCCTGTCTCTACATCTGATTAGTCCATGCCAAGGGGCAATGAGCAGTCAGTGGTAAAAATACTGCTCCATTAAACAGTATTTCTGGGCTTCCAAAGCCCATTCTTTTTGACAGGCAATCTTCTTCTCAGAATCTGAATAATTTCATTCTTGAGAAAATATATTTTGATTATTGTAAATGATCAGGTGTTCTTTTTTTTTTCAGTTTTACTCTTCTCACGTCAAGGTTCAAGACAGTCCAAAGCCACACCCTGATACACTGAGCTGGACAATAAAAAGCTGTCAAAAATAAGGACTATTCAGTACTGAGTCTTTGAATAAATTTTATTTCAAATATGTAAGCCTGACAGTCACATGCTTATGTCCGTTGCTCTCTCTGTCTAACCTCCTAGACTATAAGATTTTAGAGACATGAATAATAACATCAGAAGCAGAGTCTTTGCAAACTAGTGAAATACGGAGATAGTTTAATTATGTTATTTGTCTCTTTTTAGCATATATGCTAACCTCAAATGTTTGGTTTGGTTTCTGCGTTTGTTTTTTCTTTTTTTTTTTTTTTTTTTTTTTTTTTTTTTTTTAACCCGGAGCCCCGGCGGGGAANCTATGGCTAACACCAAAACTGTATTTTTAGTTCAACTCTTAACTGTGAAAAAATAAATTGATTCTGATTGATACAGAACATGACTATTTGTCACGTCATGGTGTGTCAATCCTAGACAGTCAAAAACCTGAATCTTCTGTGTTTAGAGATGACTAGCCACTGTGATAGCTCACTCTGAGATTTCTTAACAGACTTCTTACATTCAGGTGTATTTGCCAAACCATCTGAAGACTGCTTCCTTTGGCAATGCTTCAAGAGGGATACACAAAAATTTGAGTCAGCCGGAATATTCTTTCTGAACATTTAGATCAGTGCCTGCTCTTTTCACACTCTTTATGGCTGGACATATTTTTCTGATTTTTATGTATTTCAACACATTTCAGTTTTTCCCAAATTCCCACCAACCACAACTTTTCACCAGAATTTCATGGTCAATTGTTACTCTAATCTTATATATACTGTATTTAGTGTCTTTATATGTACTTTTAAAGAGGAAAAAAGGAAGTTAACAGGGTGAGCACATATCTTACAAAACTTTGGTGGGTTGACCCTGGCTGTATTATAGGATGCCCACCAAAGCTACTCTATCACTCCTTCTCCTCAGCTGGAAAGTTGAGAGAAAATACAAGGAAAGCCTCATAGGTTGAGAAAATGACAGGGTGAGATCACTCACCAAATACCATCACAGGCAAAATTGGCTTGACCTAAATTTAATTTATTACCAAGTAAGAACAAAGTATGATAATGAGAAATAAAAACTTAATTTTAAAAACAATCAGTGATACTACGAATACTTTGCAAGTGACAGAGCACATTATCTTTTATAGGTTCTTCAACATTTTTCTTCATGCATCTTCAATATTAAATTTTATTATGCTTTCTGACATTCTGTAAAAAACAATTGCTTTTATTCATTTGGTTATGATTTGGTTTATATAAATGGTCAAATATTGAAGACAGTGGGCAGATGATGTGATAATACATAGGCAGTTTAAAAGATTTAACAGACCTTTTTAATATGTCAATCTCTGTCACTTTGCTGAATATTAGAAGACCTCAAAAAATTTCTCCTTTTCTTGTGTACTCTATTCTTGTTACTGGCTTAAATGTAGTTCTATAAGTAAAAGTGTTCATACTGATTTAGGCTGGGAAAGTTCAAGTCTTAGATTATATTTTTTTGAGAGATCAATTTATCAGTTTATAATTTTTTTTTTTATAATTTTATAATTCTTAAACTGCTTGTGACAGAGACAGTTGCCATATATGTATGCACAAAATTTTGTGTAACAGAACTTAGATTTTTGTTCAGTTTTCAGAGCGATGCATTTTGTACTATACTTTTAATAAATGTTATGTCTAAACTGTATTACCTGTGTGATTTTTTTCCTACTTAATCTAAGTCAAAGTAATTTTTAAGTGATTAAGCGAGAATGTCAGAAAACCTATGAGTTATTCATATTATATAAGAACATACCCTACCATACCTTGTTTTATTCTGGCTAATAATAATGAAGATAGAAATCAGATACCAAGTCCTTCTGTTGCTGGATCAGAAAGAGACAGATGCAAGAGCTGTTTCAAAAACTGTACTGAGAGTTGATATGAATGCATGCAGGCTTGCAGAGACCAAAATAAATAAATTAAAAAGACACTTTCCAGAGGCAGAAATTCATAAGATTATTACAGGCTTAAAAAGTGCAAAGAAATAATAAGATGGAGGTTTGAAGAACCTATACATAAGAGATCATGCTGTTTGAATTCTCCTTTTATTCCAAGATATATTAAAATGAAAGAATAATGCTTATTATAAAGACCACCAACAACCAAAGGCTCTAGGAGGAAAGGAAGCACAAAGGTATGCCCTTAATTCATCTACTTTTGAATGGCCATAAAGATAACCAAAATTTATGTTGATATCATAGCCAGTATAATAGTACCAGTAACAATATAGATTCCAAGATTTACCAATAAAATACATTTTTTCATTCCTTAAAGTTCTTAAAAGATTAGATAATGCTTTAAAAGGTTGACATGTTACTCAGGATTTAAAAAATATTTATCAGAGAAATATTTTGGAATTATATTCCTAATTTTATAGAACAATATGGTCTAAAGAGAAAAATTATAATTTATTTAACATTTTCAGGATATGTTCCATAGATAATTTCTGAATGCTTTGAAGTAGGTTAATATATTTTTCTTTTGAAACTTAGTTGAAGTAAGCAAAAAAAAATGTTAGAACTAACAACTGAACTTAAAAATCATATATATTCTTTAAATTGTTAATCTAATTGTAATCTATTTTATGATAGGCAGTTTCAGCAAAAAAGGAAAAGAGTAGTTACTGATATTGCAATGTGTACTTCTCTAGAGGCCTGTTAAGTAGGAACATATAGTAGAGAAAAAAATTGTAAATCTATGGCAAAATAATTTTTCAGGTAGAAGAAATTTTATAAATTTTCAGAGAAATCAGTGTTGGCATAATTGTAATGAAGGATTGCAATTTCTTGTCTTGTATAAAGGAGAGGATTTCAGAAGCAAATTAAGATAGGAGTTTAACAATTTAACAGTATGTTTAGTGTAATAGTCTTACTTTGAAGTTTTTTTTTTACTTTTCCTTTTTGTTTTATAATATCTGTATTTCATAACTGTACCTAAAAGGTTAAACTATACCTATCTTCACTGTAAAATATTATTTCTTTTGTTAGAACTCATGTTTACCTGTAATAATTGCTTCCTTGATTGAAAAGATTATGCTGATTTAAAATGTTAATATGTGTGCATTTAATACACATATAAAATATATTGAAATACTTTACTCTTTCATAATGTTTAAATACATGGTTTTAAATACCCTTAACAATTTTTAGCTGGTCAGGTCACTTTAATTTTTTTTTTTTGTTTCCCCTCAGTATTGCTAAGCAAGTCCTTTCTTCCATTTCTCCCCTATTACTTCAGGGAAGAAACACATAGGGTTATTGACTGTATCTTGGAGCAGGGCAAAAACCCAATTAATTCCTAATAAATAAAACAGAAAGTCTCTTCACAGTTCACACTTTTAAGATCTCACCTAAAAAAAAAAAAATCCAATACATAACAAAACAGAAGCACAGTAATGAGTTGTCACTCTAGCTACTGATAAAATCTGTAGCCCTTCTCCATTCCACTATCCAAGATACATGTCAATCTTAGTATGAACACAGGAGGTACAATTTTCTTCTATTTATTGCACTTCAACTATACAAATCCTAGGCTGTACTTCAACTTTTCTTTTCTTCCTTAATTGCAAACCCATAACTTCCCAGTTTCTGAGTTTCTGAGTTCTGGATTTTTTTGTGCAATAATTTGTGTTTAATAATATAAGAGGAGTAAAGAGACAAAAGAATTCCATCCCACTAAGCTGATGCGGTTCAGCAACGACTATTCAACTCTAAATACTGACCTGCTGCAAAGGCACAACATCAGAAACCTACTGGTGAGACAAGAAGCCTGACAAGGCAGCTGTCCTTGCAAAAGAAAAAGAAATGGTAGCAAAAGTATATTTTCTTCTTCCAAATTTTAAGCGAAGATTTTATTTTCCTTTCTCCTGTTGCTTTTGTCAACTGTAAAGAAGCATGATTTTAAGGCCTAGTAGTCTAAGGGATTACCAAAGACTATAAAATATCAAACTACATTTCTGTCTTTTACAGGTGGATGTGTTTCCCTTCCCTATTAGAATCACTGCAAACATTGTTACAGACTGAGATAAAAGAAACTCTTCACTGGATTTACCTATTGGTGCCTTCTTGGGTACGTAGAAAAGATGGAGAGTCTGGAAATAGATGAATTGCATAATTGACACGTAAATACTCTTTGAAAGCTATAGTCGCATTAGGACTGAATTTATACTGTAGGCCAAAATAGCAAATTCCCAGTCCAAGATGTAAGAGAGAGCAAAAAGCCTTGGACACCAAGATTAATTATGTCTGAAGTGGGGCAAAAATGCAAAAACTTCTTTAAAATAAAGAGCTAAATAATCTAGTCCTAAAATTCATCCCATAAATTCTGATACACCCCATAGATGATCCACAGCCTCTTTTCAAGTCACAACTGTCATGCACTTGCAATGCATTTATACCAAGAAAAATTGTACAAATGATTCAAGATTAGCATTCTAGTATGCTCCTTTTTCAAATTTATTTCCACTTTTTGAGACATTGTCTTTGGGTGGGGGTGTGTGTGTATGTGTACAATACAGAATACCATAGTATTCTAGATACTACATTCTAGTATACTATAGTATACTAGAAAGCTGAATATACTGAATATACTATTCTCAGTATCTTATCACAGCTATTTCAGTGGCACATCTTTCTCACTGAAAATACACCAAAATATATTTTATTGGTAGCACAGTCATCACAGTCATTGGATAGTTCCTCTAAGTTCCAGTCAGACATGCAAATACATGTTGTGGTTTAACCCCAGCCAGCAACTAAGTACCACACAACCACTCTGCCACTTCCTTCTGGTGAGAAGAGGGGAGAGAATCAGAAGAATAAAAGTGAGGAAAGTTTTGGGTTGAGATAAAGATAGTTTAAAAGGTAAAGCAAAAACTGCACATGGATGCAAAGCAAAACAAGGAGTTAGCAAAGCAAAAGAAGGAATTGATTCACCACTTTCCACAGTCAGGTGTTCAGCCATTTCCAGGAAAGCAGGGCTCCATCACACATAATGGTGATCTGCGAAGACAAACCACCATTTCGGGCATGTCAGCCTTAATTCTTTTACACCTAGCATTATGTATGGAGCACATCATATGGTATGGAATATCCCTAGGGGCATTTGAGATGAGTTGTCCTCTCTGTGTCCCCTCCTAATTTCTTTGCATCCTGTCTTCTCACTGGTGTCACAGCATGAGAAGCAGAAAATGGCTTGACTCTGTATCAGTGTTGTTCAGAAATAACGAGAACATCCCTGTGTCATCAGCACTGTTTTCAGCACAAATCCAAAGCATAGCTCCATACCAGCTACTATGAAGAACATCAATGCTATCCCAGCCAAAGCCAGTACAATGCTTGCAGAAGCTGTCAGGAATTGCACAGAGATACATGTTTCTGAATGCCAAAGCCAAAATTATTGGAATGTGAATTTGCTGTGAGTTTTTTTATTTTATATACATGGAAGAATAACCAATTTTAAAGCAATATTGAACTTACTAACCAGAAAAATAAAACACACAAACACACATACAAACAAAACAAAAACACCCCACCCACAACTCATAAGCGTTAAGCCATGATTTGACTTACATAATATTTAAAGTATTTTCTAAGGTAAAAGAAAAGAAAGTAGTTTGAAAGCTTTGTGAGACTACTATTTTAGTTTTTTTTAGAAAACTAATGTATTTTTCTGGCTCAACCACTAGAATTTTTAAGTATTCATATTATAATATATATTTTTTTAAAAAAAGTAGTCTTTAAAGACTCTTATTCTTGAAATATAGCAGTTTCTTCAATTAAAAAAAAATTTAAAAGTAAAAAAAAATAAAATATAAAAATAGATAAATATAGATTAATATAGATTAATATATTGCCAGAAAACAGTAAAAATTAAATCTGGTGTTCTTTCCAAGCTGACAGATAATGAGACTGTTCAATTCTTCTATTAAAATTAATTTACATCTGACCTGTTGAAATCTGCTCTCTGATCTTGTTAGCACAAAGAGCAGATACTTTGAAATGGGCTCACAGGGTATGGAAAGGACAAAGCTATATGTGCTGATGGGAAAGGAGTGAGGTAAGTTCAAATTTTATAAGGCAAAACACAATTTCATTATGATGACTTAAATTGGTTTCATCTTTATTATTTGTGTTATCCCTTTTAACACTTCNCTCTTATTCTTGAAATATAGCAGTTTCTTCAATTAAAAAAAATTTAAAAGTAAAAAAAAATAAAATATAAAAATAGATAAAGATAGATTAATATAGATTAATATATTGCCAGAAAACAGTAAAAATTAAATCTGGTGTTCTTTCCAAGCTGACAGATAATGAGACTGTTCAATTCTTCTATTAAAATTAATTTACATCTGACCTGTTGAAATCTGCTCTCTGATCTTGTTAGCACAAAGAGCAGATACTTTGAAATGGGCTCACAGGGTATGGAAAGGACAAAGCTATATGTGCTGATGGGAAAGGAGTGAGGTAAGTTCAAATTTTATAAGGCAAAACACAATTTCATTATGATGACTTAAATTGGTTTCATCTTTATTATTTGTGTTATCCCTTTTAACACTTCATAACTCTAGAAATTTTATGAAAGAGGATTCAGATATACAATTCTCCATTAAATTCTCACATTGTAGTAAATTTTTTTATAATAGTTTTAAACAACTGATATTTAGGAGTTTTAACTTAGAAATAAAATGCCCACTGCAGATCTGAAGTCTCAGCTTCCCAAATACCATCACAAAGCTGAATGAATCTATGCCCAAAGAAATCTTACACAAGCAGATGCTGCCAGAACATCAGAAATGCAAAGCTTACTGCCAACTCAGCTTCAGGATTCAGATTCCCTGCATATCCTAAAAAGAAGCCCTCTCTCNATAAGGCAAAACACAATTTCATTATGATGACTTAAATTGGTTTCATCTTTATTATTTGTGTTATCCCTTTTAACACTTCATAACTCTAGAAATTTTATGAAAGAGGATTCAGATATACAATTCTCCATTAAATTCTCACATTGTAGTAAATTTTTTTATAATAGTTTTAAACAACTGATATTTAGGAGTTTTAACTTAGAAATAAAATGCCCACTGCAGATCTGAAGTCTCAGCTTCCCAAATACCATCACAAAGCTNGTGAAAAAAAGCCCCACAAAGATATGTTCTTTTAGAGAGCTTCCTAAATATGACTTTGTC
>VXBQ01003374.1:0-122081 GCA_013400175.1 Phainopepla nitens
CGGGACGAGCCAATGGGAGCGCGGGCCGCGCCGCCGCGGTTCCGCTTCCCGGGCTGCGGGGAGGCGGCCCCGGCGCGGTGAGTGCGGGCCGCCTCAAACCCGCGGCTCTCCGGCCCCGTGAGTCCCGCCGCTGGGTGTAAGTGTCGCTGGGATTCAGCAGATCCATGGCGGTGTCCGGCGCGCGTTGGGTCCCTTTGGACGCACTGCGGTCCGGGCTGTGCCTGCCAGGGAGCGGCCGGAGGTGTTTGTTGCTAGTGGGTGCCTGCCTTCTCGTCCCCTTCTGATAGAGAGAGTGGGCCAGAAAAAGTGGTGGTGCGGTTTGGGAAAAGTGCTCCATCAGAACAGTATGGCAAATGAAGATGGTTGATGGGATGGAATTCGCAGTTCCTCCCAGGAACTGGTGTCACTCCAGAAAGTTGCTCACACTTGTGGTGTGCTTTTTTTTCTGCTGTGAGAGAGACTGCTTAACACTTCTTGTGTTTTTTTTCTTTTCTTTTTTTTTTCTCAAACATGGTTGTTTGGAATTATTAGATCCAGGGCGAAGAGACTTTGTTTCCATTAGAGGGTTAAAGGTCAGCCAGAGCCCTTAGTCTACTGTGCAGATGCTTTCCGAAAGCTGTCGGAAATGAGCGCCGTCCTGGTGCTGCGTTTCTTGGGCTGTTCTTGTTCTTCCCGCTGCATTGTCATGTCTTCGTCTGAAGTGAGGCCCAAGGTGTCGCCCTGCTTTCCATGCAAGTCCGGTTCTCCTTCCTTTTTGGCTTGTTCTCATGTTTCCAAACCTAACAGTGGCAGTTGTATTAAGGGCTTTTTGGAGCACATTTGTCCCTGTCCGAGTCTTTCAGTTAAATGCTTGCCAAGTGCAGTATTTTAAGCTTTCCAGTGTTTTGCCTGGGCATTCTGTTTGGCTTTTCTTCTGTGTGTTTTTTATTTTATTTTTTTTTAATTGCAAAGCTTCAAAACAGATTTTTCTTGGCAGGATGGTGGTAGCTTTAGTGCATCAAGGAGAAAGATTATTTGCCAGCTTCTTGCAGTTCCCATGTCCAAAACTGACAAAGCAAACAGGAAACCACACGTATTTGAGTGATTTAAATGTATCAGTACCAAAGAGGTAGACAATTTTTCACTGTCTGGACTGTCAGAATTCATTTGTAAATATTGCAGAGTCTGGTCAGAACTGAGTAATTGTTTCAACTAATGACCTAATTTCTATTGGTGACACTTGAGACCTTCAAATATTAGAAATGAGCCTACAAGAATGTGTCATATCACAAAATACAAGATACCACAGGTACAGATTAATAACTATTTGTAGTGTGAATCCAGGAACCCTCCAGCAGAGTAATGGGAAAATACCTGGAGTTATTAATCAGCGATGAAAGGAAGCTGCCAATTTAATGTGATTGTGAAAAAATCTGAGTGTGACAGTGGTGTGCACTCAGCCAGCTTCTGGGTGACTGGTGAGACATTACTGTATCCAGATCTGATAAATCACGTCCAGGAAAGAGGAGTTTGTCCAGAAGTACTTCCGGGAGGGTTGCTGGAGATGAACAAAGCTTATCTGCAAGAGTGCACTGGGAATATTTGTTTGATTAACCTAGGAAAAGCAAATGCAGGGGAGGGTTATGAGTAACCAGTAAGGCAGGGTGGAGTCAAGCTCCAGGGAGTAGGCATTTAACCTAATCAACAACACTGATGGAAGAGCACGGATCTAAATTGATTATAACCTGGATAGAAAACTAAGCCCTGTCTTAGTGCAGTGAGGGTTTAGTCTTCCATGAAGAACAGTGAAAATGGACTTATTTAACAAGCTTTAAAATGTGTTGTGCATCAGAATAGGAAGATTACATATAATTATACAAAACAGATTTAAGTGATCTATGTTGGAGGGAGGAGTTTTGGGTGTTCCTGACTCATCCTGAGACCAGAGCAACCTCCTGATGTTCAACAGAAAAAAAGCTGTTCTCAGAAACAAAGCTGTCAACTGCTGGTTCATGATGAGGAGGGTGGGAAGGTAACAGTTCTGAAAGAGACAACAGGAATGCTCCCACTAAGGAGATTTACCCCAGGTGTTCACTTCTCTTGGATTTGATGGGCAGCAAAATGTTATAGTGTGTGCAGGGACCTAAGAAATGTAGAAACTGGGAATATAGAGGTGTATATAGAATATGGAGGATGTAAAAGAAAACGTAGGATGGTCAACTGGAGGGAGTGCTGGATGACTGTTCCCAAGGATCTCAGCATTGCTGTTTTGAGGCTGAACATCTTGTCATTGCTCTGTTTTTCTATTTTTCATTTTTGATTGCAATTCATCTGACAAGAACAACAACGTCGAAAATTCACCTAATAAGTGCTGGAGGCTCAGCCCTAAAAACAAATACAGTATCAGTTATGTGGAGTTATTTATAGTGAGGTGGAGAACATGGGGTCATTTAGGTGCTGCCAGTCTTTTTTTATTGCATGTTGCTTATACTTCTGTTATTCTTTACTGAAGAACAGGAGGAAAAAAAAAAAGTAGTAAATTGCAGGGAGAGAGAAACTTCCTGCCATAAAAGATTGAATTGGGCAAGGCTTGCCAGGCAAATATCTCAGCCCACAGCATGCTTTCCCAGCGTGACTTCCTTTTTAGCTTCTCACAGAAGACTCGAGAGTCATCTAGTCCCCCTGTGCTGTACAGCTGGGCTTTGGCTGGCTTCCTAGGATTTAGAAACTTCAGTTTTATTGCTCACTTCTCAAGTCTTTTTATGTCTTGTATCGAGCTGTCTTATTTCAAGCTTCAGTGGCCTGCGGCTTACCACACTCTTTTATGGTAGCCTGGAGTTTCTCAATAAATATTGAATTTTTATCTTGAGCAGCAACCAACACACTGGTTTGTAATTTTTTTGCTAGCTGTTGTAGCCTCTGACTATGCATTAGGGTATGTATTTAAAAGAGGAAAATGGCCTCTAATATCTATTTCCATTCCAAAGCCACGGTTTGCCAATTCTTCGCTACTGACAGTATCAGTCCCAAGATGTGAAGTGTAGCAGTATGAAAGATGGGGAAATCTGTAGTTCCCTCCCTCTGAGAGCTGATGATGGTCTTCTGACCCTGAAGCACAAGAAAATGTGTGAGATGAAGCTGTCTGTGCTACAAACTCTTCTGGTGTACATTTGTTTTCCATGGTCAAGTGTTCCTTTAAGTGCATATTAGTAGAAGAACATGATTTCCTGTCCTTGCTTACCATCGTGTCTTTACATTCCGGCTGTCAATGCAGTCCATCATTACATGGATTTCTCCTAACTGTGTGTCTTTATAGTATTTTGCTTAGTCTTTAATATTTCTTGCTAGATTAATTATCTTGTTAGTACCTCCCATAAAGTTGTTATCAAATTGAGGATGCAGCTAGCTGTAGTGAAAAGTGGCTGACTTGGGTTACCCTATCCTGAGCATTTTCAGGTGATCACACTGGTAATTTCCCTTTGATACCGGCAGTACAGTTGTCCCATTCTTTTACCAAGTGCAAAACTCTAAATGTTTTACACCTTTGTTCATGCTTTCTAGGTGAGAGCAGGAACTATCTGAGTGTACCTGTAAAGGCAAAGGTGGCTGGACCTCCTCTGTCATGTCTGGCAGCAGTGGGGTGGCAGCTCAGATTGCCCAAGAGCCCATCAGTGACAGCACTGTCTCAGCCCGCTGGAGGGACTAGGATTTGGGATTTAATTTACCACACTGGAAGAGTGTGTTACAGAAGCAAGGTTTCATTAACTTCTCTGCTTGCAGGCCAGTTTGGGTTTACTGGGGTTTTTTGTTTTGTTCTTAAGCAAATCTAAGCCCTCATTTTGGAAGCCATGGTGAGCGTGCTGTACTTTGGTAGTGGTGAAGCCTTGTGTGAGCTCTGAGATGACTTTTGTGTCTGTGTCTAGCCTCACTGAAGTCAGGGTGCACTGTGCCAAGATGAGATAGCAGCTCTCCACAGACCTCACTGTAAGGCAGAGTCAAGATCTACAGTGGTGAATTACAGTCATCATTACATGTCTGCATTGGCTGGGGCTAACACTTCCCTGTGTGCAGGGATTCATTCCTGAGTGCCATCCTGGGCTCAGCACCCTAAGCTGAAGAATTAGGCTGATCTGTCCAGTGTAGCAAGTGTGATGGTCATCAGCATTGCTATGCTTTAGTTCTGGTACCTGGTTTTGGGAAAGCTGAGGAAAGCTCTAAGAAATTCTTGGCAAAACTGAGACTTTAGCACTTGGATTCCCAGCAGCCAAGCATGCTGAGTGGGGAGATTTTAAACCAGATGATCGGAAATGTTCTTTGGGCAACTTTTTTCTGCTCAGTTTTAATTGCTTATAGCCTTCACTTAAGCATATTTAGAGTCAGAGAGCCAAAATCTGAAGTGGTCTCTTATACTTCCTGTGATCCATAGGGGTGAAAGTAGACCCTGGAAGCTGGCTCTGTTAGCTCTCCAACTCTGCCCAACCCACACTTGTGCTGGGCCTTTTCAGCTCACTGAATTTGCAAAAAGTGAACCCAGACTATAAATACAAATTGCTTTATAATTCCTAGCTGCCAGGGGCTCAGCCATGAAAGAGGAACAGAGTTAACACCATCCTCAACTTAAAACAGTTTAACCCCCCCACCTGTTGATTCCCAAGAGACTGTTTTGTGTTGAGAGGGAAAACAAATGAGATTACATTCCAGCAGAAAGAGATTCAATTAATGTGTTTTACCTTACAACTAGAGAGGACAACCAGTGTGAACACAATTACTGTGGCTCCACCAATAGATACTCATTAAATTGCTGTACCTGCCACTTTCAATTGTGTGATCCAGTCCCTAGGGTTTGGCTTCTTCTGGTTTTTTACAGTTTGAAAGAGATGGAGGCAATAGGAGTAGACATACCAAAGTCTCCTCTCAGTCATAATTTAATTTTCTAACTAGAAAGGAGCATTAAGGTGGCTTCAGTCCCATGGCTTTATTTCAAAATTTGATTGGTCTGCAGATCCCTACAGCTTTCTTGTTACTGATCTTTCCTAACATTGCAGGTTAACTGTTAAAGGAAAGGGATCACTTGTTGAGGGGTAGGAATGATGATTTGTTAACTATTTTATGCAGTCAGGTGGCCATCCCTGTCATGTATTAAGGTCATTGTGTTTAATTGAAGATGGTGGTTAAATTAGAAAAGAGTAATTGCTCCTGGCCTCTCTTTTTATTAATAGTGAAAATTTGATCAAACCATTCCCCAAAGTGCCAGGAAATCGAAGTGAAAATAGTATCAATTAGCTTGTGACCTGATTTTTACTGTTTTCAGTGGTTTTGGTGGAATTTTGCTGATTATGGCATTTCACAACAAAGTTTTCCTTGCTTCCCATAAAGCAAATGAGAAACCTTGATGGTGCTATTAATTTTAATTAAAACTTCCACTGCATATTTAAGTATTGTGAGAAATACTCATCACTAGTAAGTTAAGTTAAATAGCTGTTGTTCAGGTGTAGGTTCAAAACAGGGGAAGTCAGTTTCAAGATATAAAAAATACAGCAAAATAAACTAAAACCAAGTAATTTATTATTCTATTTGACTCTTTCATTCTCTCCTTATGATGTTTAAAAAGAAATCAATTCAATCACCAGACTTAAGAGAAAGTTAAGACAATGATAGTCTGTTTTTATTAAGATACAAAAGTTTTGCAATATCTGTCACAAGTCAGCCCTTTTTTTCCGAGTCAGGCTTAAAATAAGTCCTCCTTTATAATAATCAGTGTATAAGCATCAGGGACATGTATTTCATAAGCATCAGATTTGTGGGCATCAATAAATATTACAGTTACAATAATATTTTCTTTTTATGTGGTTATTTTGAGCAAAATATTCAGAACTGAAATTGTAAGATGCCTTAACTTCTGAATTGTACTGTAAATTAAAATAAGGCATGGGCCCTTCTCTCCCTCCCTCCCTCTCTCCATCCCTCAGTGAATGCACAGGTAGGAGCTAATTCAGGGGTGATACAGGGGTGGGGAGGCAGCTCTCACCCGTACTCTTGTAACTTGTCTCTTTCTACATGAAGGTCTGGCGATTCTACTTGTAGGAGCTTGTGGAGCCCAACCTCTAATTAGTGGAACAGGAAGTGTTTACTAAATGCTTCAGAATCATGTGGTTTATATATGATCTTTATCCACACAGGAGTTACAGACTGCTGGCCTTCAGAGATAAACATTAAAGGCCTGAAAATAATTGCCTCCCAACATTGGCTATTGGGTTTGCCTTTTGGTCTTTAGTTGTTGTTGCTTCTTTTTGCTGCTTTGCGATAGATTGTTTGGATTTTTTTAACAGAAACCAGGAATCTCATGTTGTTGATCCCAGTAGCTGATGCTTTAAGACAACCCAATATCAAAAATTTATGATAAAATCATTCTGAGGCTGAAGAAGAGTCGTGCAAGGAAAAAAACTAAAAAGAGCTGAGTTTGTGAGGTGTACAAAGCCCTCATACTCTTCTTTAGGTCTTCAGTGCTGTACCTGAATGCGACAGAGCGACTTCTGTTTTCAAGCAACCTTTTAGAGGTGTGTTATAGTGGGAGGTGTATGCAAGCAGGAGATCTTCATGTCCTGCTTCAAGAACCACAGCTCATTTGTTTGAGGAAAATAATACAAAGAATTAGCTCCAACCCCTCTCGGCATTTCCTCCTGGGCCTTCAGTGAGAGCTGATACAACTGTAGGTAGATGCTTGCGAAATAATTTGGGAGCAACCCACAACACACCAAACAAATCCATAATATTAGATTTTTCCAGAATTATTTCGGGACTTTCATATAGATCTGGTCCCACTGCACTGAGATGAACTTTATCAGGATAGCTTTTCTGGGACAGATTCCAACAAGATTTCCAGTATGTTCATCCCAAACCCAAGATCCTTGGGTTTGGGATGAACATACTGGGTATATTAAATGACTGATGAAAATGCTACAACTACTCCATGACAATCTTCTCAAGGTGGTTAGTGTCTGGTCATGCTTCCACTGGAAAAAAAAATATCATCATTTAGGTGAAAATATGTGTGCTGGCGTGTGTCAAGCTGATTTTAGAGAACATGTATTTTTATCAGGTAACATGACAGTTTTCTTTACGTGGAGGGAGATAAAACCAGCAAAATTAGTGGCCACTGTGGGCCTGTAATGTTTTCTTAAACCATACAAATCAGCCACCACCTGTATAGTGAAGGACTAGTTCTTCATTAAATACTCTTATAAGCAAAGTTTTAAAATTATTAAGAGAGTGCTGGAAAAATCGATGTATATCAAAAAGTGATAATTCAATTTGCATATGTTTTCTAAGTACCTCTGTGTGTGTGTGTGTGGTGAAGAAGACATAAAGGAGATTATGGAAAACACTGCAGCCAAAACTTCCTGTTTTTCAGACTTGAAAACCTTCAACCAGTGTCTCAGCTACTATAAATTGGCATAAACTCCAGTATCTTAAAGCTGCATTAGTTTCTGTGACCCAAGGAGAGAACCTCTGGGATTTATGGGACCACTGCGTAAATATCAGAGCCTTCAACCTGTCAGGGTCAAAATAAATAATGCCTTTGGTACAGTCCTGGCTCCATGTTTACATTTTACTCCTTCATTTAAGCAACGTTGTGTGAAGCAGAGCAGGGATAAGGGAGCCTTCAGCAGCTCTGCACCTTTCCCCAGCAAAACCCCCACGAGGCTGTTGCCATTTTCATCTTACTGCTGGAAACTGATGAAGAGAGATGCTGTCTCCTTACAGCGGTGCTAAAAAATGCACTTTCTTTTTGGTGGACAAAAGAGGCCATGGCAGAGCTTTCCAGCACTAAGTAAGGGGCAGAGAAACACCTTCTGAGGAACATCTGACATGACAAGAAAACTTTGTTCCTACAAGCCTCTCACTTGCCTGTGGAGTGACACAGAAGGAGGTGGAGAAATCCGCTTGCAGCACTGCAGCTCTGCCCTTGTGCCCACACAGATGCTTCCTTTGTGTCAGGACAAAACAAATTAAATGGTCCCCACTGGCTCTACCTGTGCAATGTGCCCCTCTGCAGAGGTGGGTGGATGGACACTCAGGGATGGAGCTGGGCAGGCTGAATTGTTATGGAAGTAAAAGCCTGAAGAATAGGCTTTTAAAATTGTTTTCTTTTTCCCCTGAGATAGAAAAGGCAGTGATGAAAAATGTTGGGAGCTGGGGATTGGCAAAAGGTGCTAATCCAAGCTTTATCCAGAGAAAAAATGCAGCAGTCTGGGAGGTGCCAGGGATGCTCCTGGCATGAGTGGCAGAGCATAGAGCCATTCTTCCCTGCAGCAGGTTTGCTGTACTAGCAGGCATAGCTGCAGGCTGCTATCATCATAAACCTCCAGCTATTTTCATTTCGTCAAAACAAATGCAAAGTTTGCCTCTAAACAGATATAAAATACTCTAAAAGAGTCTTGGGCTTTTTCTAACATGGGAAAGATGCAGCAAGCCAAGCCCTGTGTCCCGTACCTGTGTGGGTAAAGGTGTGTGGAGAGACACCAGGAAAGGCTGAGGAGCAGCTGCTGGGAGGCTGGGTTGAAGCTGAGAGAACAGCTGGATGTGAGCTTGTGTCACCAGCATTAAATTACTGGGATGGCTGCAGGGTTGAGGGCCCGAGGCACACAGATCCAGCCAGGTCTCCCTTCTGAAGGAGAGGGAGCTTTGGCAGCCCCTTGGCTGCCAGGGACGGCGGCAGAACAGGGACCACCAGTGGCCAAGGGACACTCAAGGGCAGAAACAGGCAGGGGTGTTGCAGGCAAGCTTTGTCTCACCTCAGCTGCCTCTGAGATCTGTAGGTGCCCTGTGGGAGCTAATCAGCTGCCCAAATCCCCAGACTTCTTAATTTTACTGATTTAAAAATAGCCTCAGGCTCCTTAAGGGGCTGCAGCTGAGGAGACTCCCTTGTAACCCAGCTGGCTGAACAGGCCCTATAAAACTCACCTGCTCCCTCAGGTCCTCCATAGGGATGTTTTCCAAGTGTGGTAGAAAAAGACATTTTTATGTTTCTGTCTTTGCATGTGCTCCAATTCCTCCATGTTTTGATAGAAGGAAACGTGGCACAAGGGGATGGCTACAGGGGATGCCAGGGCTGGCATACAGCCGAGATTTGGCAGAAGAAATCCCAACAACAGGACTTACTGGAGAGGCCACAGACTCCTTCTTCATACTTACTAACTTCTCAGAGAGGTCCTGCTACTTCTGATGCCATAGGTTAGGGGACTTAGGGTTTTATTTACTTACAGTCATACCATGTTTTATGTGCAGGAACAGGATAGCTGGTGAGACTGTTTGGATTCTGCCACAGGATGTGTTGAAGGAATGAAGACACATTCCCCAGGCTGTGCCTCTGAATCCTCTCCTTTGGGCCTTCCCATTACCTTCAGCTCTACTGTGGGATGCTCCTGTGGTAAATTTAGTAATCTGCTGGACAAAGCACCAGGCATCTTCTATGGCTTGTTGACAGCCAATCTAATTATCCTGGTGGTGATTGCCACAGACTTTGGGATCCTGAAAGAAAAACATCATTTAGAAAGATGAGGTACTTCCATTTCCATGAGACAGGGTACTTTTCACTGCTGAGCAGCTACCCACAGCTCCTGCAGAGTACAGCCAGTGTCCCTAAATCCTCACAGCTAGCTTCTCCTAACACCCTGCTCAAGTAACCCAGCCCGAGTCTATTCCTTTCAGCTGTGCATCCAGCTCCAGTAGTTAAGTGTTTAATCCCAGTGAAGCCAAATTTCTTCTGAGGGACCCCACCACAAACTCTGGATGTTTCAATGGGTATGAGCCCCTGTGAATGGGAGCTTCTGACGCTATGATGCTGCAGCATGCATTTCTAGAGAAAACTCACCTTGGGATATGTTTACATTGCTGAGCAAACTAAATCCAAGTTCTGCAAGTGCCACATCTTTCCAGGGCCATTTTCTTTATTAGTTTTATTGCAAATTGCCTTGAGTCTATAGACTCCTAGAGCATGAAGCCACATCCAGCTAAGTCTTAGAAGCTGAAAACTAAAAGAGATGCAGCTGTTTCTCTCTGGAGCATTCATGAGGTAATAATAGTAACAATAAGGGGAAGGAAAATATAGCAGTTTCATTGTGATATTTTTTAGAAAGTAAGGATTCCATTGAATACAAAATGATTATTGATTTTAGGCACTTTGGTGGACTAATATTTGGTTTTAATGGAGTAATTTTCTGAGAAGAGCAGAAAAAGCTGTGTCAAGAGGGACCAACCCTGACTTTGTATAGAGAGGTGCTGCTGAGTAGAAGTGCTGGAGTCCTTTATTTAAATAGGAATAATTATATTGAACAGGAAACTTGGATTTGAAAGCAGTTCCTCTGATACATTCCTCTTCAGGAGTAATTGTCTGCTGCATTCACCAAAGCCCAAAGGCTGATCGCCTATCACATCAGATTGTCTGCATTATGGCTAAAATTTAAACAAAGGGAGAGGAAACAAATAAGAAAGGATGTAAAACTCCCAAATGCCAAAAAGGAAGTCCTTTCTACCAAGATGGAAGGTGGAATGCCTTTTAGAGTGAATATCTGTTGTAGATGGAGGTGAAACGCAAATAAGAGAATAATTATGCTGTACTTGGTTTCCACCAACTGGCTTCTTACCACGTGGTGTCCCCTCACTGCTTTGCACCTTCTGCTTCCCTTGGGGTTTCCATCATACCCAAGGAACTCTCATCACAACCTTTCCTGTGGATAGCATTCACTGGGAAAGATTGGAAGACTTCTCTGACCAAATAATAATAAGCAGAGAGCTACTCTTGCTGCTGAGGTGGAGATTGGTTTGCAGTCAGCTTGCTCCATTTGTCTTCTTCCTGACCATAAAATGTTGGACAGAGCAGATGAGACACTGCCTGCATGGAAATCAGATCCTCTCTAGGAAGGCTTACACCACTTTACCTTCCATGCAAAACAAATGCGTAATTAAATGATGCTTAAAATGCTCAGACTGTTGTGGTTTCCTGCTTTAGTTATGAAAATGAAGTTCATTTGGTCAATTTCACAGGAACTGACTCACAAAGGCTTCCATAACCTTGCAAGGAACTTCTCTGAATGGTCAAGAACAGCATGACCCTTAATTTGGATCCAAGGGTCTTCTAAGGAAGGCCAGCAGAACCAAGTGGGTGAAAATAAAAGCCTCTGTGCACTAATTAAGACAGGATTGGCTAATGCTTCTCCTAAAGTAACAAAAGGACATTTCCCCCTCGAGTAAAGGATTCACATTAATGTGCATGTGTAGTGGTGGGGAAAGGTGTTTGATTACTGTAGAACAGATCACTTAAATAATCTCTTCATCTTTGTGGCAGTGTGCTCAATCTGTGGGGGCAAAATCAATCAGTTCATTGCACCCATTACAGTCTTGCAGTGGTGCAAGGACCACAGCATGGTCCCCACCACATGATGCTGTAAAAGTCTTCATCACCTCTAGAGTCAAAGGAAGAAAAGGGGAACAAGATGCTTTGAAAAAACAACCACTCTCTGACAAAAATAAAGGTGCGGAAGCCAGCAGGTGGCATGGGGTTCCCGTGGTGCATATATGCTTAGAAGAGAAGCTCGGGTGAAAGCCAGAGCATGAAGGAGCTGGAGGCAGGATTGGGAATGCACAGCACCCTGCTGTGTGTCCCAGCTTGATGGAGGAGGGGTCTCACTAGGCACCTGTGTAGGCAGCAAGGCTGGAAAGGCTTCAGAAAAAGCAATTCTGCCTAGAAGTTCAATGTTGTTACCCTCTGGCAAAGCCTCAGTCGCTCTCCATTTGCTTATACAAGAAGCCTGGGGCTGAATGCAAAAGGCCTGAATTTTCTGTGGTAAAAGCATGTTTCTGTCCTACCTGCACACAGAAGAGGATGCTCAGGAAGAAACTATTGCCACTGTTCAGGCAATCCATACTGTGCTACATCTGGCAAATAGAGTGGCTGTGAGTAAGAAAGTGCTGAGCTGGCTGACAGTTGGATTTAATTTGGTTTCACTGCTTTATAGGCTCTCTGTATAGAGTCATAGAATGGTTTGGGCTGGGAGGCACCTTTCAGTGTCATCTAGTCCAACCCCCTACCATGGGCAGAGACATCTTCAACTCGACCAGGTTGCTCAGAGCCCTGTCCAACCTGGCCTTGAATGTTTCCAGGGATAGGGCATCCACAACTTCGCTGGGCAACCTCTTCAAATTTTTCATCACCCTCATTGTAAAAACCAGAATTCCATCTTATATCTACTCTAAATCTACCCTCTTTTCATTTAAAACCATTATCCCTTGTCCTGTCACTTGCTAAGAAGTCCCCATCTTTCTTATGGGCCTCCCTTAGGTACTGGAAGGTGCTCTAAGGTCTCCTTGGAGCCTTCTCTTCTCCAAATAATCACCCCAACTCTCTCAGCCTGCCTTCACAGGAGAGGTGTCCCAGCCCTCTGATCATCTTCGTGGCCCTCTCCTGGACTCACTCCAACAGGTCCATGTCCTCCTTATGTTGAGGCCCTCAGAGCAATCAATCTAACAAGTAAGTTGGTGAGAAAAACACCCAACAAAAGTTTCCGTACATACCTGCAACTCCAGATAAAACTGGACTTGAAGAAGTCCAGCCTCTCCCATGATCTAAGTAAAAGGAAATAAACTGAGAAGTCCCTTGCCACAGCAGGAGTTGCCAACACGCTTCTACTACTGCCACAAGCACTTACCATGGATTCCAAGATAACAGGAGGAATGGGCAGTACCATCAGCCCAGGGATTTCCTCCAGTGATCGCTCCTGCAAAGTTCACACTCGTGGAGGAAAGCACTGATTTTCTATTAGAAGAGTTCAACCTCATCTATTTCCTCTGGAATGGGTGTAAAGTAGCCACTTTTAACGTCAATAGAAAAGGAGAATACTTTTTATCCCATTCTGTAGTTAGAAAGTCCACTGAAATCTGCCTAAGGCTGACCACTTTTTTCCATGTGAGTTCTTTTTCACTTGTACTTGCTTATGTAGCATTTCTTTTGAGGCCATCTGGCTTGAGGAAGGACACAAAATGGGACTTTTGTCTTTCATCATCATTTATCTTAAACCTAGAAATGAACATGTAGGCTCCACCAGCGCCTGTCCAAGGACAGCTTGTTATCAAGACTTAGAGAAATTAAAGCAATGTAACTAATTTGGCTAGAGTAGGGTACATTCATTTCACATGTTAAACAGAACAATTTATTTGCCTACAGGGATAGTCCATCCCATTGCAACTGCACTCAGCGTGTGTTGTACTGACCACATCACACCTTCATTGGCTTAATAACTGAATAAAGTCCATGTGGAAGTTAAACCTGAAGAAATCCTATCACATCCTAAAGGGTTATCATATTTTATCAGTCCCCTCTACATCATGGTAAGACATAAGAACTGCTTGAATTCCTGTCATCAATTTTCATGAATTTCTCAGAATTTTATGAACTTAACTTTACATCTGTGAGCACAGGAACATGTTAGGTGACATGAAAAAAAATTCTAGGTACCATAGCAGGAGAGAAAAAGCTTAAATATGCAAGCTGAACATCCTCCAAATACCTACAGAGAAGATCAGGATTTTTAAATACCAGACCATTTCAGTCAATCTCATGATTTTGTGATTTCTTGTGCATGATGGGTGTTTTAAAAGCCATCAGAACCATTAACCTTTGTGAAAAAAGGTGGGATTGACTGACTAACCTCATCTAAGGTGTCGTAGAGTTATCTGAGACACTTGCGTGGGGCTGGCAGACTTAACACACTCAGCCAGACCTGTGCTCCTCTATAGCAGCAGCTTTAGGCCAAGTGGGTACTCTGCAGTGTCTCATTTGAGACCCCACAGCTACAGAGAGAAAGCTGGATCCCACTCTTGCAGTTTTTCAAGTGTGAAAAAACTTGCCCACTCACAGTCCTGAGCTGTGCTGTCAGCTACCAACTTTAGCATCTCTGGATGTGCTCCATAGGCATTCAGTGCAATGGCTACAACCATAAAACAAGGAAGTAAAAGCACTTCTTCCTTCTAGCCCTGCTTGAAAAGGAGAGGCAGTCAAGGCAAATGCAAACACAGCTCAGGTTTAGCATAGGCAGCACCTGCATGACCATCCCTGGGGGCTGTTCCTACAAGGTGAACCTCACACCACCGTGGTCACCCTCGCCACCTCCACATCCTGGCATCTCTTTGGTCTGGTGGCCCTCTGAGGAACCACACAGGCCACACCTTGACTGTTTTGTGATTATTAAGACTAAGGAAGACAGTCACCCGAATTTGTTTTCCTTAAAAGTAGTATCCAAATCCAGCCCTTTGAAGATGAGAGGAGCAGGGCGTCTTTCCTGTAGTGATTTTCCTAAATCATGAAGCCAAGTGTCTTCCTCAGATTGCAAGAAGCTTTGATGGAAATAATGCAACTGCAACCCAGCATTGAATAAGCAGCTCACACCAATACCTTCCTTTCACATTTCTTTGTGTTGCATTTCTTCCCCTGTACAGCAGAAGGTATTTTCATGTAATTAAATATGTAATTTATTTTCTGCAATTTCTGTGGTTTCTATAATTACAGAATTAGAAGAATAACAATTTAGAATTCATTTCCATAATTTATCTATTCACATATAGTCAAACTATCTATTCCATACCTATATGCTCGAATACATTACACACCAGCAATAATGCAACAGCTGAGGTGATTTTGCTCTCACACACACCCACTCCAGTAATAAAAATGATCTTGACCCATGTAAAAAAGCCTCCAGAACTGTCAATTATATGACACTAAAAAGGCAGGCTACTGGAGAAAAGGCTGGGCTAGAGAACTGATTGCAGGCATAAAGAGCATGGTATGCTCAGATGCCAAGGAAGGTGTTCAGCAATTCCAGGCGAGGTATTTTTTTTTGGTCCCATGAATTCATGCAATAAATGTCAGTAGCAGGAGATTCAATGCCTGCACTGTTGAACAGCCTTGCTCACAAGTCCTTTTATCTATTGTCACCCACAGTACAGAAATGTTGGGTTCTTCTTGGGGTCTCTTCTGCAGTGAAACAACTCTTTCTGAAAGAAAACCCAGTTGCTGTTTTAATAACTTGCTCAAGAGTCACTCCCAAAGTGCAGCATGAACAAGGTTCAACCAGTTTTGGCTTCTTTTGCTGTATACAAACATGCAAAACAATCCCAGCAGGCTCTGATCCCTCAAATGTCACATCCCCTTTTGTTTCATGCTTTTAATTCCAGCAGACTGCGAAAACACCCCAGTGCTCAGATTACTTCAGACTTTTTGAACTGACAACCAAGCAAAACAGAGAATAAGTCTTATGGCCATGGCTGTCCCACGAGGGGCCAGGGGATGTGCATGGCCAAGCGTGGGGTGTGTGCTCCAGGCAGTCTGCTGGTGGCTGATGTTGAGCACCAGCACACTGCTGCAGCCCTTGCCCTGACGTGAGGGCCACAGCAGTGGCCATAGACTGTCCATGAGGACGTGCGTGGCAGGGGGGAAAACCAAAGGTTCTAAAGGCTCTTCTCTAGAAGTAACTTGCTTCGTTTTGGAAACTCTGATGTTATCTGAAGGGGGGGGACTCTGCATATGGACACGTACAGACACTGTGGGTTTGCTGTGGTCCCTGAAAGCTCATGGCTTCCATGAGCGGTTCTCCAATGCCAAGAAAGTGTCAAAGTCGACAAGAAACAAAGCAGCTTTTAGACAAGAAAAAAGGCATGTCCTGACCCTTCCTGGCAGCTGACAACTGTCCAGGGTGGGGTTTAACATAAGAAAGTGTCAACAGACAGGCTTCCTGTTCGCGAGTCATTAGGAGTTGAATTTTAATAATTTGCTGCTTCTGCTCTACAATGCCCTTGCAGCCCTCTAATGCTCCAGTCCTTCCCTGTCCCTGCAAGTCATCCTGTTTCTCCTCCCATCCCACACACCCATTCTCAGCAGGCTTCTGGCTCAGTATGTCTGTGATACATCCAAATAGACTGGTTGACCTGGTGGTTTTCCACATCACTTTGGGCTCCTTTCAAACCAGCCCTGTGCTGATGAAGCGTAGACAACTTTATGACACAAACTCTTGATTCTGCAGGAATTGTATTTCCTTTCTTTAAAAGCATTTTAAAAAATGAATCAGAGAAGGCAGTGTGAAGAAACCATGGAGCTGCCAGCCAGAGGTTTTAATCCCTCCTCTGTCACTAGCTTGCCATGCCCGTGGGCACACATCTCCTCTGTGATACTGCTTCCTTACATGGGCATGGGCTTCCATTCACAGCATCTTCAAGTCCTGCACCTGGGGACTGCACTTAAGGATTTGTTACCTGAAGAAGTAATTAGGGAAAAAAATAAAATCAAGAAAAGGCATACTTTTTTAACGATTCCTCTGCTTTCTTTAGGCTATTTTTTGTTACCCAGGCCCCTCTTCCCAAAGCACACCACAAGAAAGGATTGCCCCGACTCCACTCTCATTTTAAAATGCTTCTTTTTATTTCAGTGGTTGTACATTGGGTGAATGAATTTAATGTCACAACAGAAATAGAATGGCTATTTAACAGACCACTAGTAATTATATATGCTGGAAAAGAGTGAATGGAAGGGTTTCTTTTAACTGTTACTGAAATATTCATTGTACGTGTCGTCAATTATGCTGGATGAGAGAGGCAAACAAAAAGGTATTTTGGTGAGGTGCTGTATCCTTTGAAGAAAATAAGCACTGAGACATCTCAAGTCACTTGAAACCATGTCCCAGCTACAGTATTCACTGTCTCCGTGTTGGCCCATCTCATGGTTCTTTTAGGGGGTTATATTTCTTGTTGTATTTTTTTTTAATTAAACAAAGCATTTAAAATTTAATCATTTTCATTAGACTTTTTTTTTAAAATATAAACAAAGTTTTGGCAAATAATATTTATACAGAAAAATAGTTTTAGATTTTCCCAAATTTTGAAATAGTCTATAAAATTACTTTATAAATAAATAAAATGCAGAATCTGTTGTACATGTATTTGCACATCTCTGTAATTGCCTCCTTACTGTTAGCATAGGTTTGTACTTGTACAGTTTTCAGGAATATTACAAAGTCATAAAGTCGGAAAGTGGATCTCTTATTAAAAATACATTTTCTCTTTTTGTCTGTCAGTTTATCTGGATGAAAGACCTGATGTATCTGAAGCTTCGTCATCCATGGGCAAAAAATAGTAATATTGGATTAATTGTAAAAAACATAGAATAACAGTAATTTTGAAACATAAAAAGTTCACACAAAATGATGTCTTGAAGAGTTATCTACATAAAATATTTAAACATGGATAATTTACCATTTAGTATTATACAATAAGCTACCCAAATGCCTAAATTAACTATTATAAAAAAATAAAAACAACTTTGACAGATATAGGCAAGTTGCAGTGTCAACTACCTAGTTATAATGACTGAGAAAGTCTACAAATATTAGTGTTTTAATAGTATATAATGGTGATACCTTAACTGCTAAAGTAACAAGTTAAGATACGTTAATTTCCCACAAATTAAACTAACGCAACGTTACAAGCACTATGTTAATTTTACAACCAAATTGTGATTATTTTTTTTTTCTTTCGGATGATCAAATCTCCAGCTTTATATATAAATAGATAGTAATTAGACATCGGACAAACAAGATTTAGCCTGGAAAATAATTTCCTAGACAAATAATAATATGGTTAGTGCCTTTAGTCGTTCAGAACAGGCAGTGCTGCCGAAGTTTAAAATAGTTTACAATCAGTCTGAAGAGGTTAAGTTAAAATACTGCAATCACTAGTAATGTCCACATAGAAAACTTATGCTGCAAACAATTATACATAATATCCACTTATAACAGCTGTCTTGTTTTTTTTAAACAATAATTTAAAAACTATGTCACTTATGTGATACATGTGCAACATATAAAATGTGAAATATGAAATATTTGGTACAATAGTGCTTGAAACAAATCTCAAATCAAACAAATGAATTTTTAATTATACATATATAATTACCTTGTAAATCAACAAAGTATTTAAAAAAGTAAACAACATTAAAATCTGCTTCATCCATATATATGTATGTATGTATATATATCATGTATATAATTGTATTAAAGATATCTTCATACTTTTGTGACATAAAATATGTTTTTAAAGGAAAACAATTAAAAGAACTATTTTTCTCCACTCTAATCTGGTTACAATCTTATAATCCAATTAAAAAAATGCAAATACAGTAATGATTTATTAAACTGAATCTCATTCTACATTCTTAGTGTTCAGTTAATAGCCTAGATTAAAGTCACCTATGAAGTTTCAGTGACTCAGCTGAAATTTAATTAAATTAGAGTATCATACAATCTCTTCATCTACAGCCTTCTTTTTTGCCTTTCCTTTTGTTAGTTTGGTCTTGTTTCATTTACTTTTGTTTGATTTTACACTTCTAGAAATTACTTCTTAACAGCTTGGATCTTTTTGGTAACCTGACTATGAGTTTCAAAGATTATTCGCGTCCGGTGAGATTTGACTGTTGGCATCAGGCTCACTTTCATCAAGTCTGATGTGACAAAATTTAGGCACTTCTGCAAAGTCTATTTTAAAAACATTATAAATATACTCGTAAAATAATATTCTCAAGACTTTGTTCTTTTGGGGATTGAAAGGGGTATGAAGTTCATACTGTGCAAAATTTTTAAAATTTTCTTCTGCTATTCTGCTATGATTCAAATGCAACTTCTCCATACAAGTCAAACACCAACCATGTGCATCTAAAGACTTTGTGCTTTACTTTGGACTTCTGGCTAAAAATATCAGATTGGCAGGATGATGTGCAGGACACCAGGCTGCGTTTCACTTCCTCTGTCTTGGACTCAACTCACCAAGGGAGCAAAACCAAGATTTTTTTTTTTTAACTGAGAAGAAAACCCCGAATCATAGTTTGGGTGAAAATTAAACCTGCAACTGGGGAAAGTTTTTAGCCAATGCAACTCAATTATTGCTGAGCTCGAAAGATTCATAAACGTGGAATCTCACGAGACTGACTGATCTGGACCATTTTCATTAGGTGTAGTTATGGAGAAACGACAATATCTGCAATAATTAAACTATGCTTAGAAAATCGTTAAAACTAAATGTTATCCTTTATGTCTTGAAACATCACAGCTGGTATCAGGTAGTTAACTATTTTAGGTTGGAATATAGTAAGCATACCATATTTAATATTCATATATGACATAGCAGCACTAGCTTTTTTGAGTTTCTGATTTGTCCATAAGAACAAATTCTTGACTTAGCATGCAGTTTGTGGCAACTCTAGAGAGGAGGAGACGGGGTAGTATGTACAGTAGCCGTGCTTGGCTGTCCGCAGGGAGGCTTCGTGACACTCCGTTCCGCTCCTGCCGGCTATTTCAGGATTATCTGTGGAGAGAAAGGGAAAGCGTGATCGCGCTTTTAGGTGGCGCGGGGACAGCAGTGCGCCCAGACGGCCGGCGCTGGCCTGAGCTCAGGCACAGCTCACACTGGACAGCGTCCCGTGTGGGACAGCATCCTCTGTGGGACAGCGTCCCGTGTGGGACAGCCTCCTGTGTGGGACAGCCTCCTGTGGGGGACAGCATCCTGTGGGGGACAGCATCCTCTGTGGGACAGCCTCCTGTGTGGGACAGCCTCCCGTGTGGGACAGCGTCCAGTGTGGGACAGCCTCCTGTGTGGGACAGCGTCCCGTGTGGGACGATGTCCTGTGTGGGACGATGTCCTGTGTGGGACAGCATCCTCTGTGGGACAGCNACAGCATCCTCTGTGGGACAATGTCCCGTGTGGGACAGCGTCCAGTGTGGGACAGCGTCCAGTGTGGGACAATGTCCCGTGTGGGACAGCGTCCTGTGTGGGACAGCATCCTCTGTGGGACAGCATCCAGTGTGGGACAGTGTCCTGTGTGCGACGGCCTCCTGTGTGAGACAGCATCCTGTGTGGGACAATGTCCTGTGCGGGACAGTGTCCCATGTCCTCAGGCTGCCTGGGAGGTGTTTGTGTCTCACACACCTGGTTGTCTCCCCCCGCACACATTCCTCATGTGCACGAGAACACGCAGAGGGGGTACTTTATGTGTCAAAATACTGGAGGGCAGTGCTGAATCCAGGGCCTTGGCCACAGGCGGGGTGTGCACCCTCAGCACCCTGCCTGTCACTGGAGGTGGAAGCCCCGCACCTCGTGGATGAGCTCAAAATGCATCCCCTGCCTGGGGCGATTGTCCAGCTCCCACCCTGCTCCCAGGTCAGGAATGACCAGAGGAAACAGAGCTCCTTGTCACTAACAAGCAAAAAGAGGTACTGGGCTTGGTGTTTTCACAAAGCATAAGCGTCTTTTCAATGCATTTTTAGCACCTGCTTACTCCCTAAAAAATTAACTGCAGATCAGTGAACTTGAGAGGTTTTCTCACGCTTCCTTACGGCAAGGATTCTAGGGGGATTACCATAGTGGTACCTCTGTGCACCTCACTAGTCACTAACCTTGCTGCTTTACCTTCATGGTGTCTCAAATGGAGGGTGAAGCAATCATTTTACAGGTGGAAACTCTCATGCTTCCAATATTGTGAAGGTTAAATGCACAATGTGCTCAGCAACCAACTCCACCTGCTCACAGTATTGGAAAATGGTTCAGATTTCCATCACCTGCCTGAAATGGCTGTCGGTGAAAGTGATATCAGAAGGCAGGGGTGTGATATTTTATCATGCCATTGCTATCCTGTGCTCCAGACTTAAGCACAAATCGAGGAATTAAGAGTGTATTGCCTGCTCTTCCTGTTTCATTTGGCACTTGGCGTATTTTTAGGCTGTATTTGCAGGTGGTATGTAAGGCAGTCATGACAGCCCTTGGACCTACTTGTGTATTATAAAGCTAGACCACTGCTTAATGCAATATTTATATTAAGAGGGAAAAAAAAAGCTGTTTCGAAAGTAACTCCAGCAACATACTACCTCTGACATACACACCACCAAAAAGAAACACGCTGGGCTCTGCGTGGCAGGCGCTCGTCCCAGTCCCCTGCCCATCACCCCCACTGCCCTCACAGCTGCACTGCCTCGCTCTCTGTGCACAAGCACCATCTCCCTGACCCCAACGACCTTGCCAGCAAGCCAAAAAGCCATCTTTGATTGCCATCAGCTCTGGAAATCTGGTGACACGTGAGGCCCCATTGTAATGACACTGTACAAACACCTGCTGCTCCAAAGGACTTAACATCTAAATACATCATGCACACAACAAGGACATATATTTTTAATGAACTTCCACCCATTGTGAGTTTGTTAGCTTATCGCCTATCTTCTGTTTCCTTTTGAAATAACAAAGAAATACCTTTGCTCAAATAATAAAGCCCTGTCTGTGATAACCCTGGTCCAGCTCCAGCACGGTGATTTGACAATACATATAAAGAACACAGCCATGCTGAAAATTAGAAATGACCAAGATTTTCAGCACTGGTATTTTTAGCCTGTTACAACTCAACATGTCAATGTAATTAATAAAGCAGCTTTAGCTATACTGGGTTAGCCATAATCCCACAAGTGTATTTAAAAGATCCTAAGGACCCACTTAATGGGACATAACCTGAAACTTATTCAGTAAGTTTTTTACTCAGTAAAATCCCAGAATTTCAGACACTGCAGCTGAGTACATAGCTTGCCAACTTTTGAGGGGATAAATTTACATTTTCCTGTAGCTTTCTTTCCTCACAGTACAGGGAGACAGGTAACTGCCCCTTGTGCCAAGATTACTTTGGTCAAACAGTCCCACAAAACTGGTGTTCACAATTCCCCCAAAATGTGTGACAGAGAAGGCAGAGGGCCTAATCTCAGGCTGTTTCTTGGGAAAATGGTAGGACTGTTCCTGGCATTGCGATTAACCCAGTGCCACTCATCCTGCTGTGTCCCAGGCAATCCAGAGGGGTCCTGGGCGATGTGAAAGAGCAGGGACCCCTTCTCTTCCCTGCCCTGGTTATTGGCAAAGCCCAAGGTAAGGACTTCACTGCCATGTCCCTATTTCCGTCTTTTCTCTGCTCCTGTCAAAACTCAGGGAAACAGCAAAGACAATGTAAACACTTTTCTGTGCAAGCATGTCCTGTGTATGGGTTGCAGGTGCCAGAGGAGCAGCTGGAGCTCTCACTGCCATGCCTCTCCTGCTGCCAGTGGCTGTGGAGCTGGCTTGCTCCCACCACATCGTCCTCGATGTGCCACCCCTCGTACAAGGGCCGTAACTAGGGCATGTTGCACCCGGCTATTTCTAGTACATGTAGGAGTCCTCCTAGGAAAAAAACCTCAAGTCTCTCCTTCAGAACAGGCTTCTCCAGCACAGAGTTGCAGAACTGAGGAGCTGCATTTCATTTTTAACCTTAGCCACAAAGTGTAAAACATCTCCCGTAGTCTTTAATTACATGTTCACACCCTATTTCTCAAAAGATATCACAACTCTGCCACAGCTACATACACAGCCATCAGCTTCTGCCACTGGTTTTTTGCATTTTTTCACTGTGTCTGACAGAGAAACATAAAATGCGAAACTACTTTACATGGAGAACACACTGTGAACGTCTCCTGTTTAATCTACAAATGAAGTAATAATCTGTGATGGAAGGTGGAGGCTATCTAAGTCTGCATCGCTGCTAATTGCTCTGTCACTTGCATGCTGAAAAACAAGAAGCTGTACTGGAGAAGGAACATCCCTGCAAACACTTTCTACAGAGTCTGCACTCCCTCATTACTTGTAAATAGGTCCAGCCACCTTCATGTTCAGTACTCGCTGAAGAATTACATCTCAAATGCATATATATATATATATGACTTGTTTTTGCTCTGATACTATTATAACATTATACTTCACAGCAACAGCATGTAATCTCATGATGCTTCTACCATATTAAGAAAAAGCCCTGAAAAACAAGACTATACAATGGGTGTGCATTCTCCCATGTACAAAGGTTTACAGGACAAGCATGGCAAAGCATTTTCTCTTGCTCGATATGGATAAGATGCACAGGTGTGGATACAGACATGCCAGAAAACACACCTGCTGCTGCTGCAGTAAAAGATCTAATAAGACTATTTCCAGCATAAGCACAAAAGGGCATTTTTTTGGAGGTAATCACAGATAAAAGCATCCTCTCCATCATCTTCTTGCTTGGTACCTGTTTGAAGTGGCAGAAAGCTGTCTACCCTTTAGAATAAAAACATTCACACTGTGCCAATGGTAGATAGCAGACCTCACTGAAACTAGTAACACAAAGAGTGAACCTAAATTTCTGCAAACTACTTTCTAAATTCGCTCCTCAAAATTTTCCAGCTCTTTAGAGGTGACATTTTCAAGCTCCTAAATGTCAAGACTTTCTTTCCTACCGGAGCATGGCTCTTTTAGACCTTTACCTTCAGGACTTCTGAGTGATCACAGTAGTCATTAAGTCCCTTGTGCAACACAGAACATCCTGAAATTCAGATAGGGTTGCTCATAAGAGTGATGCAGTTCTGCAGTGTCATCCAGGGGAAGACAACCAAGAGAGATGTTACTGCCAATGGCTTCAGCTTCTCACCAAATCCAAGTGTGGGTAAATTGATTTGGGAGTTCCTGGCAAAGGCAGCTGTGATCAGTCATTGTCTCAAAACTTAAAAAGTAAAATTGAAAGTCTTTTAAATTAAAGTAGAAATTCTATTTTTGTGAACTCTTTTCTGACACCCAGGTTACCACTTTACTTGACACAGTCCATGGAATTGACCAAATTACAGAGAATCATGACTGGGTTCATTACAAGAACACTATTTGGCTTGAGATTTTCTGTTTTGAAGCTACAATTCACAAAGCTTCTTTATAGTCTCTGATTTAAATTCATTTTCCAGTTCCAGATTTATTATACAATGATAAATATGGAAAATTTACCATTCTGCATGAATTCAGTGTACATGAACTCTTGTTCAACTAAAGACCTGTCACAGCGGATCAGCTGGAAAACATGACTTTGCATCTACCACTGACATGTTTCTTTTTCAGAAGTTTTGAAATTATTACTCCAAAATACAGTGTGCTTCATAAGCCCTAATATATTTCAAGAAGATGTTAAGATTGTATTTGTACTCTACATTGCAAAGCACCTACCCCTCCAAAAATTAACTCATACATAGCAAACATTCTGGTCTGCTCAGCCTTCCATTTTGAAAGCAATGCAGTAATAGGAGTTTCTTGTAAACAAGATTTAGCTCAGAGCATTTCAGACACGAATGCCTCAGCTGGTCACCCATTTCACATCTTCCTAGGCTACCTCAGGCAACTTATTTTAGCATGAGACAGATTATTAACTCATGATGCTTTCTTGCCCTCTACCAAATGAAGGAGTCTGTGGGGAACAGTTTGCACCAAGGTATTTAACTTTCGGACACCTACATCAGGATAGATGAACCCTTCCACAGTGACATTTTCTGTTTTCATGTTTTTCACACAAGTAGCAGACTGGTCAGATATATCTGGGGTATACATTAAAAATGACAGATATTTTCAGACAGCCGGCTCATATCAGGCTGTCTCATAACTTCTCCCTCTTTCTAAAAATAAAAGTAACACCAAGTATTTCTTCCTTATGACAAGGAACCCAAGGCTATTTATATTTCCCCATGCCTTTGGGAAATGCCTCCATGTCTTTATTTTTCATTTTCTCCTAGAATGCTCTCTTGTGGTATGTGCCTTGTTCCTTTTCTTCAAAATAAACAATTTTTTTTTTTAATTAGTAGTACATTTACTTAGATACTTACTGAAAGTAATCTCTATTATATCAGTTATGTCTGGTCTTATTTAATTTTTACATAGCCTAACAGATAGCCTTTTCACCTCCTTTCCCCCACAGATTCTGCAGCAGCACCTCCATGGAGCACCACCCCAAACATTCCACTTGCCCACACCAGGGCTCCCACCAACACTGTCCCATGGGACAGGTTTTGCCCTGTCTCGACCGCTGACAGCTGAGCCAGCTTCAACTCTTGCTTGCATTAAATGCAGCCTGGACTTTTTCCTTTGCTACTCCTTCTCCCCTGAAACCTTGTTCTCATTTCCAGTATATTATCCTTTAATGGATATGTGCTTTGTTTTATTCACTAACCATGGTCCTCTCCTCAATCCAGGGCTGAAGGAGGATTTTATCTTACTGCTTTTCCATTAATCCAGTGTAACCCCAATATATTTGTCTACTTTGCTCATCAATAAGGTGACCTCTGATTTGAACACAGTGAGTGAGATGTCTGGGCCACAGATGGCTGCCTGCCCATACAGGGCCTAATATGGGGGCATCAGGTGTTTCCTGAGGGCTGGAGGTCCTATTTCCTTGGCTTTCTCATAGCCCATTCCCTCACATGGTAATCCTGGTGCCTTGCTCCATCCTCTCTTTTCATCCCTAATCTGAGTGTTTTGCCTGTCCCATATGTTGACATTATGCCTCTGGAAATGGCTGAGGGTCAGATGTCCACGCTGAAGTGGACTCATCTGCTCACACATTTTCATTCCATCAGGCACAAGCTGTTGGCCATCAGGGTGTCATAAAGCTGACAAAGACCTTGTCTGAATCCAGCTCTTCATGACGATCTAAAAAAAAAACTCAAGGCAATTATGGGATCCCAAAGGGTTCAAGGGCTCAGCAGCATCATTTTTCTCATTTAATTGTCACAAGGTCCTGAAAGAAGAGACCAAAGCCACTTATGCTGCCAACTCCTTAGCTTGCTTATGAACTTCAATAGGTATTTACTCAAGTAATAATGTACAATATTTAAGTTCAATTTAATAAGCATTTACTCACTCTGGAGAAACAGAGGATTAGTTGGTTTAGAAATGAAAGCAATCTGGCTTTATTTATTCTTCTATAAAGTAATAAATAATGCAGTGCTAAAAATTGATCATAACATACTCTAATATATTCTACCAAAATCTATTTTTAACTCATTGCAGAGGCAGCAGACAGACTATATAGAAGTGAGAAAATCACTGCTGTAGTATTTTAGGAGCACCCATACAGTGACTGTTTTGGATAGCCAAATTTTACCTTCCAGCAGGTCTGAACTACTGCAATAATCTGTGTTTTTCACTTCCTACTTTTAGGTCATTTTCCTCCTCTTCTTGAATTTTAGAAACTGCCAGAATAGGCTTGCACAGAGAAACTGAGAGCATAGATGAGTGAAAGCCAAGCACAAGTTGTGCATTATTCGTGCATGTGCTCATATTCTTTTTGCAGGGGTGTTACTTCTCCACCCCTGACATCCTCACTTAGCCTTTTTTTTTTTTAACAAAACCTGCTTTGCATTTTCCTTTTAGACACCAAGCATGCCCACATCATGCAAGATGAGGCTGTCACTACACATATAGCATCCTTCTTAGGTGAAGGCACCACTGCACACAGAGCACAGCCAGCACTTCTGCAGGCTCCTCAGCAGTTATCACTACTCTGAAACCCCTTCTCTCCCAAAACCTGGCACTCCAGTTCAGACTCCGTTCAAAGACGACGTCCAGAACTAAATTCGAACACAGAGAAGTACCAAACTTATGTTCATCAAGGTTACTGATAAGACCTTGTGTCAGTTTTATGAAACTCACTATACTCATAACTTCTCTGAGGAAATCTTAACCTTCCTGACTTTTGACTGCTTGCCACTTCCTTAATTTTCTTCTTATCTGATTACTCTCACATAAACAGACACACATACTAGTGTGTGCAATGGTGGGTAATATTGCACCAAAGATGAAGTCAGGCAAGTTAGCAAAACTTCTGCGTCCAGCTGAAAGTCACAAGAGATACAATCAACTAGAATAAATATAGAGATGTGTCCAGTGCAGCCTCCTGCACACTCAAAGCCAATGACTGGCATTTCTGGTAGGCAATAAATCATACACCAAGATAAAAATATGATCTTTGTTTAATTCAAGGGAAAGTACTTGGAGCACCTAGAGATGTCCAGATGCAATTATTTTAAAGGACAGAATCACAGACAAGCACATCTGGAGCACCACAGTGCTCTGTGTTGTTGAAATTTTATGATGGAAAAACCCAGACTCACATGGAGCCACGTGTATAAACCATGAAACAAACTCATTTCCCCCCAAGTGCCTACAAAATTAGTGGACCTCAGAAATAATTTCCTATGTTTAAATAACAAATATATGCCCCAAATGACTTTTACTCCACTTGTCAAAGTATCAGTTGTTGAATAATTGAAAGCAAGAAGACAAAAAAAAGTTATCATAGCAAACATCAACACTTTTTCTTTAAATTTCTATAACAGGGAAGGGAAATCTGTTTTGATTTTTGTTATATAAAAGAATGAAGCCTTTGCTTACTGCTGATGTTGTGTGACACTGCCATCTAGCAGGACACCAGAGGAAGTCAGGTTTTAGTCCTATGCAGGGGAGAGGGGTATGACGGGAGAATTTCTAAAAAAATCCCAAACAGAACAGAGATTTTTCCATTTCTTCCCCACTGGCTTTTTGTATATGAACATGCAATTGAAAGTTCCGTATACAAGCCTGCTGGAACTTTTTATCATCTACAAAGAAACAACATGCTATGTTAAGAGGCTAAAAATATTACTAAAACAAAGACTTGGTTAAAGTTTGCATGAGACTAGAACAGAGTTCCATTATATTTTCCAGGGTAATCTTTTGCTTTTGGTTCTCTGGTGCCTTAGAAAATAGTTTTGCCACTTATTTTGTAACATCAGTTGTTTCAAGGAACTTTAAAGGATGTTTTCTTGACACTGTTCAAGATATGCTGTGGGCTTTAATATTGGAAACTCTCAATTCTTGAGTCTGTGAGTCACAGCTACTTACCTGTAACTCAGTGTCAGACAAGGTAACTGGAGTGAGATGAGGTGTGTGATTCTTGTGTGTCTAGCATGAAAGAAGCAGCAAGCAGTTTAAGTTTGCCTTTCCTACTGTGACAAGCTATTGCTATTTAGATACCTTCTCTAGAGAAATGATTCTTCGTGATCAAGGGTCACTTAGGCTTGTTTTTCTGGCATGGGGAGGTACAAAGGAAGATGGTCAGTCCTTAGGTGGGCTCAGTAGATGCCCAACACTGTTCTGCTCCGAGCTGGCTCCCTGAAAGTATTCCCTCTGAGGAAGGAAGCTGTTCCTCTGTTCTCCTTTTGCAAGTCAGAATTCAAATCACTCTTTCTGTTGTTAGAAGAGAATTTTCTATAGGACCATTTAACTCGGAACGTTATGGAATTTTTAGACCAAAACTTTCAGTCATAAAAAAAACCAAACCCAAACCTAAAATTGTTTAGATTCTCATTATTCCCAGGAAGTGCTTTCCTACCTGTTCCCTCATTCCCTCAGAAACTGCAATTAAAGGTTTCCAAACCACTGACATGAATTTTGCATAGGCTCTTATTTGTAATGTTCTTGTATGCTGGCACTAAAGACATAAATAACATTTGTTTCCACTTCCCACCTTCCTTCTCAAAAGCTTGCATTTAAACAACAACAAAAAAAGTCCATTTCCTACTATTTACCGGATTTTTCAATCCATTTTCTCAGCATATTGCTACTTTTCTCCCCATTTACAAGTAGAGCAGGTCTCAGTGAGGAAGAAAGGGAACGTGAGACGGTAAAAGCCTTGTCAGCAGTGCTAAGGGCCCTCTCCGCCCTGCCAGACAGCCCCGGGGGTTACAGAGCGATGGAGAGGAAGCCCTCCTGGGGGACACCAGGGAGCAACTGGCACTTCTGCTTTGTGCAGAAGGGGAGATCACCTCTAGTCAGTGCCCCATGATGTTCTGGTCTGAGAAGAATCTGCCTCCCTTGGGAGTGGTGCTGCCTTAGTGGGCTCCTTGGCAAGGAGAGGTGCTCTGCTGCTGCACATCCCGGCTCTGCTCCCTCCTGACAAAGCCACCACACATGGTGGCCCAAATCCCAAAAGTTTGGCATGTTTGTATTTTACGCTATGTTAACTAGTTTTTGAATTCTGGGGCAAATGTTTTAATTGTCGTTTTGTTTGCGACACTCGAACATAACTATTTTTATTTTTGCTTCCTTGTATTCTAACAGATTTTGACAGAACTGAAGGCTACTGAATGATTTCATAATTAATATCTGCATAATTGCCACCTAATTCAGTGCAAACACTGATGCATAATTTAAAGCAGCTGTGCCAGATAATCACAAGCCTTAGCATGAGACAGCCTGTTGATCTTATATTTCTTTTTAGACACACGCTCAAAGTATTTAGTTTTTCTCTTGGATATGTTCTTTACTATTTCCTTCTTGATAAAAGGTCATATAGCCAGTAGAATAATGTCACTAAATAACATCTTTAAGCAGCATTCTCTATTATGCTATTTTTATACTATTAGTCTCTGCCCATTTTCATTGGTACAAAAAATAATGCCATGTACTGTTCTGAACTGATGTGAGCAAGACTCATATTGTTTGGAATTTGGTAAATGTCCTCTAATAACCAGGAGCTATGGAAACGCTCACTGAACCTGAGGACACAGATTAGGACACAGACCTGCTGGTGTCTTAACCCTTCACCACACTCACTGAGGTGACACAACCTAGTCAGTAAGCCAACAAAGCCTGAAGATCCCTTCACATGATCACCAGCTGCAGGCTTGGGTCATGTGCTCACCAGGGTTTTAGTACCACCTGGGCTAAGGGCTAATGTCTCTTGCCATTGTCTCTTGTCATCCAGCTGCCAGTTCAGAAGTAGGTGTGCAAATTTCTCTGTAGGTGCTGCATTGCATTTGCCAAGCTTGTGAAAATGTCTTGGGTAACCAAGACACCCAAGGTTATCTTAGGACGATCTCAAACGTCACCAGACACATGTTTAGGCAACTGAACCAAGCCCTGTGAGACTTTTGAAGGACAAGCCAGGCTACTCTCCAGATTTCATCTGACTGGGCTGATAAACTTCACAATCTACAAAGGGTACTTAAAGTTGTACCTTGCATGTAGACACCCATACTTAGACACCAACACTTAAGTCTCTTAATTTTGGGCTGAATTCTAACCTTCTAATCCCTGTAGGACTCACCAAGGGATATATATATATAAATGGAACAGTAGTGAGGCTTTCTAATTTAGAAATTTAAAGCCCCCAGAAGGAGGTGTTTGCTATTATTTAAAATTGAACTTTAGCCACAGAAGTCAGAATAATAACCTCTCTCTCAAATAAGGCCAAGATAAACCATCCTCTCTTAAATTATCCTTGGTGTACAGGGTGGAGGAAGTCACATTTTTCTGCATTTCCATTAACATGAACATCCCCACCTTCTAGCAGGCTCTATCTAATCTTTCCCCAAGTTTCTAATCCTGTATTTTTTCATAAAGCAAACAGCAAAACAAGAAGAGAAAAAAACTTCCAAAATAATTTTCTTTAAGATCAATGTTTTTTATATCATCCTGAAATTACAGCACTGTACATTCTTAGCCTAAAAAACCAGTCAGTAAATATTGCTCTTTCCCTCTACAGCCATCTGAAAGGAGGTGGTACCAAGGTGGGGATTGGTCTCTTCTCCCAAGTAACATGTGACGGGATGAGAGAAAATTGCCTCAAGTTGTACCACAGGAGGTTTAGATTGGATATTAGGAAATATTTCTTTGTGGAAAGGGTTGTCGAGCACTGGAACAGTGCCCAAAGCAGTCACCATCCCTGGAAGTATTTAAAAGATGTATAGCTGCTGCACTTAGGGGCATGGTTTAGTGGTGAATTCGGGAGTCCTGGATAAGCAGCTAGACTCGATAATTTTAGAGGTTTTTTCCAACCTAAACGATTCTGTGATTCTACCTGTGAATGAAGCTCAGCAGGTAACAGTTTCCTTCCTTGCTTGAGTATTGCTAGTCCAACAGCTGAAGGAATAACAAAAGTTTTGTTAAAGATCTCTGAAGTATATATTTCCACACAAAGACTGTACTAATATTTTAAGCAGGACATTTTATGCACCTCTCTCCACAGGCATGCACTAGAGGGAGCTAGGAGCAAACCCTCTGTATTCATATCCTAACGCTGCTTCTCACCATCATTTCACACGGTTTCAAACTCTGCTCCAAGAAAACGCTGTCAGCATCCCCAAACAACTGAACTGAAAGTTCACCAAGCATCTGTTGCTGAAGTGGGGTTAAGCTGCTGAGGCTTCAAGCCCCATCCTGGCAGGAATGGCTGGAGCAATTGTGAAGGGCGGGAGAAGGAAAAGGGGAAGGGCCTTTTACCTCTGACCACTCATGCTCCTGGACTTGTACCTTTCCAGCTGTCTTTCCCTGGTAAGCTGAAGACCCCTCCCCTCCATTCCATCTCACCACAGCCTGGCAGCTACAGTGAGTGGGGCACTGCCTTGACTGAACAGCAACACCACCAGCTCTAGTATCATCAGAGTAAGTTTTTAATCAGAGTTTGTAAAGCAGGGTTTGCTAAAGCACTTTTGCTGCATCCTGTTTACATTGCATTAAACCAAAGCAATTCTCTTCCCCTCTGAAGTACCCTGCAAGAAAACTATTTTTAAAACCTAACCTTTGTAAGTCAGGAAAAGCAAGAGATGCCCAATTTTCCATATATTCTTAACTGGTGCCACCCTGCACAGATGTACACAGTACAGCCTTTAACTCTACACAGTCTTCTCATGTGCCTCACACCATACATTGAACACACAACGCCCAGAGCTGCTGGCCAAGCATGACTGACAGTGTGCCAGTGCAGGTATATTTTGAGCTCTTACTCATGTTATTTTCTGAAAGAAAGGATATGCAGAAGACATGTGACATAGTGAATTTTTTTTCAAAATACAAGCTGACAGCACATACTAAATTATTCACTGGACCCAATGGAGTTATTATGTTTTATTAGCCATCAGCTCAGACTCCATAATTTTTGGGATGTTGACTTTTCCCTTCTACTTGTGCTTCAAAGGCACTGGGATCATCACACTCAATCCCAAGAAGACCAGCAATCTTTCCCCAGGTCAGAATATTAAACCAAATGATATTAAGATAAATGATTAAGCCCTGCTACAACTTTCTTTTCATGCCCAGAATTGCGAGGAGAAGCTGTGGGAGCTGAAATGCAACAAGCTGAAGGCTGCAGGTTGTAAAAAAAAGAAAAAAAAAAAAGGTATGGCAGAGACATTGGAAAGAGGAAACTGTACCTCACAGATATGTAAAGCAGTGTGGCAGAGACTAGAAAAGGAAATTTTATCTAGCTGGGAATAAAAAAGTCCTTTTCTGCAATACTCAGGAGAGTTTAAACCCATACAAGAGGACACAAAGAATGCTATGACCATGAAAAAGGTCCTGTTAATGACCAAGTTAATAACCTGCTCCTGTGTTTCTTGGGCTAAAGAAATACTGAGAATTTGTGCCACAGTGTTAGTGTGGGGCTTTCCTAGCATTGTAGCTTTGTCTCCAATCTTAGGATGTTGTAAATGAACAGAAAACTTGGAGTTTTGTCTCTTATAAAGAAGGAACTACTACTGCTTTCCCTACTTGGAAATACATGGGTTTTTTACAGTAGCTTTTAAAGATGTACAATGACTAAAAAAAAGACAGAAGTGAGAAAAAAGAAGACTGTGATGGCACGTGCTACAGAGGCTAACAAAAGCTCCTGAGGTGGGATTAATCTCCTGCAGATGCAGTGGTGCACAGCTTTGCTAACACACCTAGATTCATTCCACAGGCAAGGCACAGAGGCAGGAACCTCCAGGGCAATTTACCCTGCTCTAACCCAGACTTCCAGAAAAGCAGATGAACTAGATGTCAAACTTAGAAACAGCTGAAGTTCACCAAGTGAAAACCCATCCTCCTGTTAAACCATCCATTAATTTCAGCACAGACACAAATATATGCAACTAGATAAATACAGACACTTTCTACAACTCCTGTTAAATCTGAAATGCTCTAATCCTCCAATGCAAACAAAATCTGCACTAGGAAAGAGGGAGCTCTGCCTGCCAGCCTCACAGATGAGGAAGAGCATTAAGGCACACCTTTGTCTTCTCAGTGGCACTAGTTAATTGCATGAAAGTGTTCCCATTAACTTTAAAACAAAATATTGCTTCCTAGTCCTTCTGTAGGCATCCATGTCTTTATTCTACCTTCAGCCCTCTGGCACTCAGGAGTGCAGGTAGTGGAGTTGCCCCAGCTGCATTCCTGTGCAGGAGGGGTCCCTAGCTGAACCTCTCCCCACATCATCCCATTTTCTCTTAGTCTCTTAGCATCTTCAAGTCCCTCTGTCACCACTTTGAGATCTCAAAACTACACTGGATACCACCAAACAACTTTCTCCTGTAGACACTATTCTGGGAAGGACTGTGCCTGCTGCACTTTCATCCTCATCCCAACTATTTTTTACAAGCTACCTCTCAGAAAAGTAATCAGAAAACAACAACCCTCTTTTGAGGAAAATGCTAGAAACAAAAACATCACAATGCTGGCAAATGAACCTTAAAAAAAACCCAAAGAAAATGGACTGGTTTGTGTTTCTTTAAGACAGTAGGTTGTATTTCAGAGGTAGTATATTTTTCCTAAATTATTAAAAAATAAACTCTTGCAGCAACTTCTATTTTTCCATGGGATACTTAAATAGTTTTGGGAATGCCAGTAAAACAAAATAAACCTGTTAGTATAACATTATTAAGCAAAACATTTTCACTGATTTCTTTCTAAGTCCTTGGCAAGTGGAGGGGAAGGAACCAACATGACAGCATTTCTACTGGGTCTGCAACAGCCTGTCAGTCTGTCCGGGAGCAACACAAGGAAAGGTGATGGGGACATAACCCTTTGCTTTCTTCTGGTTAGCAAACCTGCTTGTTTCCTTTTCCATCTGACCTCTCAGAACCTGAGGGGAAACACATGTCAGGTGGAAATGCCTGAGCACGGTCCCAGAGCAAGAGAAAAGCCAGAGTGACCCAACTGCTGTGCAAACTCCTCTCCTGGCACATCAGGGTGGGAAATGCCCCAACAGAGGAGTCAAAGCTACACACTACAGGCTGCAATAGATATGTCTTCCCTGGGAATTAGGTCCTACAGGAGGAGGGGAAATTCAACCACAGTGAAAACTTCCGTTAACATAAACTGCAGAAGAAGAGGAGAAAGTATCATCTTTCCTGGCCTACCTCAGACAATAACCCTTGGGATTCTTTCTATCAATGTTCTTCCTTAGGGAAATATAATTCCCAGGTTAAAGATGCACTTTCAAATATACAGCAGGCATAGTAATAAATATCTTGATTGCTGTTTTGATCACTAGTATTTACAGAAAACATTCTTCTTTTTTTTTTTTTCCTAGCTGCCTTATCCTGCTTGTGATTTTTTTGACAGCTTTCACACTTACAAATTAATCACTTCCACACCTCATGGAGAAGGCCACATTAACACACCTGAATATTTGAAACCTGTGATGATCTTCCTTTTGAACTTAGGAGTTAATAATAGACTTTTGTAAGTAGTCCAGTACTACAGTGATTCTAACTCCAGCTGGGTTAATTACACAATAATTAGGTACAAACATCGCAACACAAAACACAGCTACATCATTATTTGCAACAAATGTTAACTCTAAATAAGTGCAACCTGTCCCACAAACACTTGCTATAAACGACTTAAAAATAAAAGTAAAATTTGATGGGGTAAACACAGAAATAAAAAAAAAAATTCTCAGTGAGAATTTTTTTTGTTAAAAAAAATTAAAATAAAAATATCAGCACTCATTTAGAGTTCAGGATCTTGTGAAAGAAAGCTTTAAAAGGAGCAAACCTGATTTGCTGTGGCTGTTGCGGCGAAGGGAACACTTGTTGCAGGAGTTGTTGCTGCAGAGACAGTGGCGGCCGTAGCGTTGTGCATCATGGGTACTTTCAGGAGGGGAACCATGGAAGCAATGAACAGGAGGGTGCAGCATTATGGTAAGAGAAGTGGTATTTTTGGCATGGTGAATATCAAGAGCGGCAAGCCATCGTCATGGGTTAAACCGGCAGATGGCATGCAATCACAGTGCAAAGCGAGAAAGCGTGGCGGAGAAATAAAAAAAAAGGGAAAATAGCTTATTACAAGTACAATTAAAGGAAGGTTGTCAACACAATCGGCGATTCCCAGAAAAAAAGAGTAAGGACCACTGAAAATGCGAGTGTTGTCTCTAAGAAGAAGATTACTTGTGCAAATGAGGCCTTTACCAAAATAGCCCGTTACCTGCGGATTGTTACATTACGTGAGTAATTTGTTTTCCCCCAGTACAGCTATAAAGCACTTCAAAATAAAATCCTACTAAAAAACCCCCAGTGGTTTATACGGGGAAGAAAACTGTTCAATGTTCATCTTAATTTTTAAACACAATTAAAAATGAATTATTTTCATGCATCTTCATTTTGAAGTAAGCTAGATCCTCGCTGTCTTTCTTTATAATCCAATTTATGCATTTTTTCCTACTAGCACTGCATAACTGTTCAACTTTATCAGAGTTAAATTAGCATCTGCTTGAGGCAAAAATCAGGAGAGGGTTGATAATAATTATCCTGATATATATATTACTTTGTTTGATCTAAAAAAGCAAGATCGATTTTGTGAAAGACACTGCTTTTGCTCATTTGAAGAATGAATTTTAATCAGCATCTTTATGGAGGAATTATTAATTTGATGTTTTAAAGGCTTGATATTTTAACTGTTTATGTGAGTAGGCCCAAAATCCAAAAATAAAATCACTGGGATAGGGCAACAGAAGAAAGATTACTTTTCTGTCTCAGAGGCTGTTGCATCGGACTTCCACTTTGCATGCCCAAAATGTTAATTTCAAGCTGCAAATATTTTTAAAGAAGGAGTGAGATTCAGATCACGAGTTTCAACAGAACCTCTGTGTATCAAGTAGGTATTTCTGGGAAACGCTGATAAAACTTTCTAACACACAGCAAAGGAGAAATAGGCACACCACTATGAAACTTTAAAACACTGATGAAATTTGCTGGCTTTTTCCAGTATTTTATGATTTTATAGTACTAGACAATATAAAATATAAAGAGAAATAAAACTTTGAAAACTGAAAAGCAGACTGGAATTCATGGCATTATGCTTTTGCAGTGTAGTTGTTATAGCAGGTGATACCATGTCTTAACTGCAGCTTTCATCTACAAATCTAAACACTCTGCAAAGTCAACCAGAAGGACAAGCGAACCTTTAATTCTAGTCAGTGGCTAAATCTCGCCTAGAATTTTTGAAACAAGTGAATATACATCATATACAGTATAAAAAAAGAGATCAATAAAGAAATTTGGAACCTACCAATACTGGTAGCGGGTGTCATGCACAAAACTGACCCTGCGTGTCATGCAATGATAGGTGAAAAAAGTGGATAAAGGGAAGAAACAGGTTAGCTGTTTAGAGTTAACATTCAAAGTGAGATTCAAGCATAACCACAGAGAAGTAAGTTAGTCAAATGAAACTGTAAGGTCATTCACAGTTTTGCTTAAACACAAAAAGGTGGTTGTGTTCTTACTGAACTCCTGTATATGCTGTGTGGGTTTTGGCATGTTTCTGTACATATTTAAGATACTTCATAAACTTTTTTTTTCCCTTATTAATGTTATCCTTTCACTTAGTGCTTTTGCAGCAACAATAAAAACATCTTTGGTTAAAGATCACAGTATTTGGGACTTTTAGAACTCATTATACAATTCAGACAGCTCAATGTTGTGCAGAGCAACATTCACCAATTTTTTGACGTGTCAGGAAAAGAAAGTGGAATTAAGGCAATATTCTACTGCAGAGGCTTTGCCAAATTTGTGTTTGATGTTAATGCACTCATTCTTAACACATAGAAAACAGTACTTTGACAAGTCCCAAGCTTAACACCTCAAAGTGTGCAACATTCCAGCAGAAGGCTCCCAGCACACCTCAGAGATGCTGTGGGATGCCTGCTCACCCACCATGCAGTTTAGCTTTGATGCCTAGCCCACCTTTAACCTTTTTGGAACGGCCAAATGAAAGAAAGAGATCCAGCTATTTCCAGTACAGTGCATACAGCAAGCTGGTGGAGGCAAGCAGGTAAGCAGACTAGTGCCAGGTACGTGCATATTTGACACGGAGTCGAATATGCCTCCTGTATTCCTGCTGAATTACACTGCAGCCCCGTATCGGACCGGCGCAGGACTTGCGTGACTATGAATGACCTTACCCAAGAACAGTCCCCAGAGAATACACAAAGTTCCTCCTCTAGAGGCTACAGAAACACTAACAAACAGCAATGGGAAGAGAGAAAAGATCTGCTGTTTTTAAGATCGTTCACCAAACAATAAGGAGAAGGTGACAAAGCAATCCAACTGATGTAAAACAAACAAAGTGCAGAATTTCAGAGGTAAGCCATGCTAAGTCAAGCCCCACACTTTCTATTAGGGGAGCCAGTGGTTAATAAAGCAGAGAAGTTATATAAAACAATTAAGTTTTATATATATATTCCAGCAGCAAAACTTGTCTTAAAATTTAACACACATGCACACACACACAAGGAACACATTTGAAAATTATACCAGTTTAGAAAATATCACATAATAATTTAAAATCCAACAGCTAATGTCATGCTTTGCTCCTCAGATGTGGGTTGCATGACAGTTCTTACACCCACCAAATCCAACCTTCCCAGGAAATGTGGGAATAGCAGATGTATCATCTTTAACAGAAAGCTCATGACAACCATTCTTAGAGAGGGTGTTCCCCTTTCCTGAACTTCTCCCATACCCCACTCCTCTCTTTAGCATCCTTCCTTGGAGCTGATGATGTTTGGAAAGAGAAGGAGGTTCATCACTTTAAGACAGGTTTTCTACTCTGGGTCTTGGGATCCATCTGCTATTTTATACCTCTGTTTCTTCTCTTTTTTTCTGCACTTGTTTTGGGACTTGACAACAACCTGGCCCTTAAGGTTTGGTTCCAAGATCCACCCTTCCTACCGCCAGAAATTTGTCAGCTAAAACTAGAATTCCAACAATTAGCTGAAAAGAGGGATGGACAATAAAAAGTACAAAAAGTGAGCTACTTAAGGAAGCATGAACATTCCAAAATGGAATATATCTGGAAAATATCCAAATGCTTTTTCACTGAAAAAGGTTTAAATTACTGTATTTTCCATAGTTAATTTGAAGTCCTTGTCAATTGCAAATAAGAGCAATAAGCCCTTAAGTGCTTAAGAAGGAAAAATACCAATCATGCTACAAATTCTACAAATAGTTTCAATGTAAAATAAATTTGTGGAAATTTATATATATTCTGTAAGCACAGGGCAGTCTTCCATTCATGTCCAAACAGGCGGTCTCACCATTTATTTATTTTTTTTCAAACACTCCCATAAATGTCAGCATGTTTTCTGCCACAGATATTCTGGTGCACCGATGTGCTAAAAATAAGGCTATGCTATTACTTACTATTACAAATACGGGGGCAGGCTCCAAGGTTGTTACTGAGGCCTTATAGAAAAATTCCATGAAGTCAAAGCCATCTGTGTTTGTTTTTTATCTTTAAAAACATATGGGAATGCTGATAGATTGGGAACTCATCATGTGTTGCCGTTCATTCCTTGTTTAACCCACATTATTTCTATCAACTAAAATAACACTGCTGAAATGTCAAGCACATTTGCAAACAAGTAGTTTTAAACTATTCTGAAGTTCACACTTGAGAACACCCTGACACTAAAATAGTAATTTGTTAATTACCAATGAAATCACAGAATTCCTTAGGAGGGATACTCTCCTTTGGGAAGTTGGACTGGGGGGTGACTGACACAATTTAGAGGGCTGTGTTGTTACTGCTTACACGAGCACCCAGCATATCCCTTCTCTCGCACTGTTAAAGAGAAACTCTGCTACCAGCCAGGGTGCAGGTCAAGCCATCTCTGAGCACTCTGATTTTCACAGAGCTCCGAGCACTGACATGTAAATTACATTCACTCATCTTCAGATCATCCCTATGAAGAATTATTACCCCAGCTATGAGCCACAAATGCTAGGAAAAGTTCTGGTGGTGCTCCAAAACCACAAAAATGCATTTGATGCCTGAAAGCCCTTTAGTGCAGCTGCGGGGAGCGATGTGTTTTGCCAGTGCTTCCACGCAGGTATTGACTGGAAGGTTATGGCCGGTGTTGGCTTTCTCAGGGTGCTTGTGTGGGGCTGGGGAAATCCCCACAGCTGCAAGACAGCAGCTGAGGGAGCAGGAGGATGCTGTGGCATCTCTGAAGCGTGATGCTTTTCCCAGCATTTTTGTTGGTGGAGACAGATATGCATCAAAATCCAGCCAATTTACGGTAGGCAAAAAGGGGCAAACTGGAGAATGATGAGCAAGGCTATGAATGTGCAAAAAAGCAGTTTAACGGCATGTTGAAATTTCTGCTTGAATTCTTGTCCTTTGCAAGAGGAATTGAAATAATGTGCAATCATCTGTGCAGACTTCACCTCAAGTGGGGCAGGGAGCATAATACAACCTTCTGTTAAGTGCAACTGCCTGACACAGAGGCTACCTCAGGGACACAAAACCGGTTCAATGAGGATACAACATACCTGTTGGGATAAACGCTGCGTGTTGCTGCAACTGAGCATTGGCAAGAGCCTGTTGATAGTGCAAGACACTGGGATTGAAAACGGCACTGGCACCATTGCTTTTTTCAAGTGCTTGTCTCTTTGGTAAAGGGTGAAGAACACCAGGAGGAAAGGCCTGTAAATAAGAAAGTTAGTTAAAATGGCGCCATTTTTAAGACCTTGTCCGTAACATATACATAAATACAAAAACTTAGTATTTTTTAAAGCGGCTAAAGATGCCTCGCCATGCATATTAACTCAAAGCACAGCAATGTAAAATGAGTGAAATTTTGTTATTGGTAGCAAAAGCATGGTACTATTAACCTAAAACTGTAGCAGCACAACTACTGAAAAGAAACGTTTGCTTTAAAGCAACAAAAATGGCATTGCCTTTAAGTAGGTTTTCAAATATTACACGGAGAAAAAACCACTTGTGTTTCAGTGCCAAGTATTTTCTTTTATTCTTAAATTTAAATATAGTTTCCTATTATTATAGAGATTAATGGATTACGTTACACGTTTTGAATTACAAAAGCAGTTTTATCTCAATTCGACTTTTCATGAGAGATTTAAAAAAGATGAGACTGTGTTAGGAACCAAACTAAATCGTCTGCAGTCTATTACGTATGAGAATGAGATGGATAAATAGAGCTTCTGGTAAATTAACGAGTATGTGAAATCATTTCTGGTTGATGTTTGAAAAGTAAAGCGATACAAATTTCATTAGTTGCTTCTCTGAAGGAAAAATAAAAATTATAATAAAATCAACCAAAAATAAGAAAAAAAAAAGCTACATGCAAAGCAAAAGGTGAAAGGTCAAAGTACCAGGTCTACAGTTGCTTCGAGAGGTCGCTTCATTGCTTTGGCAGTCGACTGAGTCTTTTAATAACAGGCAGCGAGCACATGATGGCAGTGGGCCAATGGGAGTCAAGCGAATTAACATACAGGTAAACAGCAAGCAGAGGTGCGTCATGGGAACGGCATTGCATTTGTGGATAGGTGAGAAGGAAAAAAATATTCTGAATGCAATATACAACATACAAAACACTAGGCATGCACAACAACAAAAATGTCTTCTAAAGAAATGAATATTACATTTTGAATTAGTACCGAAGCAAAAATGCATCTACTATACCTTAGTTAAAAGCATATAAGAGAGTAAAATATAGATGTTTGAAATTCAGGAAAGTTGAGTAAAACAGCAGCTTGCAGACACTATTAAGCATCATATAAACACTTCACAGAGATGCAGAAAGTTTTAAGGATACATCTACTGGAATTCCTGATAAGTTAGTTTGGTTGCATTTTGAAGTGGGAAAATTGATTTCAGAGGCTACATTTTCAAATACAAAACTCTAGTGAAAGTTGTAATGCATTACAAATGCTATTAATATCAGTGCTTACAAGGTGAGTGTCTTTTAATTTAAAGAAGCGAATCATTCAACGGTCTAAATAAGAGAGGTTCTCCTTTGCCAATACAAAACAGAGTACGTAGTATGTCCAATTACACTAACTTATCATTAATTCCTTTTCTTTTCTCCTACAGCTGGGTCATTTTTGTAGATTTTTTTTTATCTTGTAACTTACCACATTACATTGAGAGGGAAAAAGGTCTTTCAGAATCAAAAACATACTTTCTAAATTTTGCTATAACCTTCAGTACTAGCTTCTGGAGCAGGGAGTAAAACTGGGCTCCCAGTTCATAAGTCAACATTACCATATGAGTTATGATACTAGTCTAGCATTATTAATTTTTCAAAAGAAAGTATTTAGGCATAGTACATAGGCATATACATTTATGTAATCTTTCAGAGAAAATTCAAAGTTATGGCTGATATGACAGCATTTCAAAAAAATGTAAAAAAATTTCTCACGTAAAATATTACTTTCGAGTTTTATAGTGTAAGTAATTCTTACAAACCTATAGAAAGGAAAGAAAAATTTACTTAGAAATCAAAATTTTTACTTTTGATTTTTAAACACACAGGCTGATATTTAGCTCTTTTTAGAATATGCAGATTATGTATACCTTGAAATCAGTATGTGGAAATAGGGAACAAAAGCTGAGCTGGGGAAGACGACAAGGCACAAAATGCCTGCAAACACCTTGTGGTCATAAGTTTATCAGGTGGCAACAGGGTGTTCTGCAGGACAGCCCTCATTTTACTTATTCCTTGTTCCTGTCTCTGCTGCATGAGTCTTCTCAACACCCTCCTCATCTCTTCTTTAGCACTTTTCTGGATCACATACCCTGATCTACAGGATCTGCTCATCTCTCTGGGCCCAATACTCAGACACAACAAGAAACACCCAGTCTGAAGTGGGGATCTGGACAGACTTCTGTCTAAGCAGGGCACTGTGCTGGTACCCACTGCAAAGGACATCACTCCACTGTCTGGGGCACAGCCTCAAAGCCACTCTGCCTCCATCACAGAGGGAAGTCTACACAGAGGTGACACGGGACAACTGAATTCAGCATTATGCGATGATGAAGTCTGCAAGTTCAAGTCAACACCACTAAGAGTAAAGTGTTTCTGTTAATTACCTTGATTATCCAAATACAGATCTTATCTAATCTCACTTGTTAACTTATTATCTCTCTGTTTATTATTGCCTGTCTCCAATTTTTCTCCATGCTCTTCTTAATAACACCTCCCTACTTTGAAGCTTTCTTCTGGCTTTCCCTTCATACTCCCCAGCAAGTTCAGTCTCAGTCTTCCCAACCTGAAGGCTTGATCTATTCCTAAACATACTCATCAACCTTGCTTCCATGTAGTCTCCCATTCTTTTCAGGCTTTCAACTGCTCATTTTTCTCTCCTACATTAATATTTTCTTTTATTTCATCCTGATAGTAAAACCTCCTTTGCTTCCTTCTGTTCCATCAGATTATCTCCTTCTCAACATTTGATCTACATAACTAACAACCAACAAATCAATAGCTACAGGCTGGAGAGGAGGAGGATATCAAAAGGAAATAAAGGTAATATTAAAAATGATCAAACAACCAAGGCCTAGTATTTGCCTGCCATATGGCATAAGGTCTCCTGGAATACAAACAAGATCCACACAGCAGCGGCCTCATCAATGCACAAGGAGCTCCTGACTAAACTCAAATGAAAGAAGGAAAGTGCACAAGAGGTGTGAGCAGGGATAGATGGTTCAGGAGAAACAGGGACATAGCCTGAACATGCAGGGATATGTTAGGAGAGTCAAAGATCACCTAGAGCTGAATCTGGCAAGGGATGTGAAAGACAACCAGAAGGGCTTCTCAGCAGCAAAAGGAAAACTAGGGAAGATGTGTTTCCACTGCTGAATGGGGCAGGCAACCTGGTGACACAGAACATAGAGAAGGCTGAGGTTCTGAAAATTGTTTCCATCTTGGTCTTCACTGGCAAGACTGGCCTTCAGGCCAGTGGGAGACCAATGGGAAAGTCTGAAGTGAAAAAGATTTTCCCGTGGAGGAGGATGATCAGGCTCGGGAACATTTAAACAAGCAGTATGTACACAAACCCATAGGAACTAACAGAATGCACTCTGGCTGCTGAGGGAGCTGCCCAATGTCACTGCCGTCTTTGAAAGATCTCTGTGACTGGGGAAATTCCCAAAGACTTCAAGAAAGTAAATGACACTCCTATCTTCAAAAAGGATAGGAAGGGAGGTTTGAGGACTGAGAGATTGGTCAGCCTCACCTCAGACCCTGGGAAAGCAATTGAGCAAATCCTCCTGAAAACTGCAAACACATGAAAGCCAAGACAATGATGGGAAGTAGTCAGCATAGATTTATGACAGGGAAATTGTACTTAACCAGCGTGAAATCTTTCTATGATGAGAGTGGCAGGGTGGTGAAGGGAGAGCAATGGATGTTGTTTCTCTTGATTTCAGAAAGGATTTCAACACCATTTCATCCTCACAGATAAATTTATTTATCATGGGCTAAATGGGAAACAGGGAGGTAGACCGACAATTGTTTCAGGTGCCAGGCTCAAAGGGATATGACCAGGAACACAAAGCCCAGCTGGAGGCCAGCCACCAGAGGTGTGAAACTTGGAGGAGTGGTTGATACACAAGATAGCCGTGCTACTGGTCAGAGGGCCTAGAGAGTCTGGAGAAATGGGCAAAGAGGAACTTCACTAAGCCCACCAAAGAGAAATATCAAAACCTGCACCTGGAGAAGAAGATCATAAGGCCCCAGTACACGCTGGGGGCGACAAAGGCTTGGCAGAAAAGACCATCAAGGTCCTAGTGGGCAACAAGCCAGCAATGCGCCCTCATAAGCAAAGGCAGCTGATGGCTTGCTGGGATGCATTGGGAAGAGTATTACCAACAGGTGGAGGGAGGTGATTCTTCCTCTCTACTCAGTCCTGGTGAGGCCACATATGGAGCACTCTGTCCAGTTCTGGGCACCCCAGTACAAGAAAGATACAGGTGTACTAGAAAACACTCGCATAAATGACCTGAAAGATGATCAAGGGACTGGATTCAACCTGGAGAGGATATAGGGGAATCTCATCAGTGCATACAAATACCTGATTTCAGGGTAAAGATGGAGCCAGTGGTGCCCAGGGACAGGAGAAGAGGCAATGGAAACAAATTTATATAAAAGAAATTCCATTTAAACGTAAGATAAAAAAAAAGGAGCATTTCTTTTTACTGGAAGTATGGAGCAGGTTTTCAAGTTATGGAATTTCCATCCTTAGGGACTTCAGTAAACCAAACAGGCACATCCTGGGCAATCTCCTCAAACTCCCCTGCTTAAGCAGGGGAAACGGGCTGGAATATTTAATCCATATTTCTCTGCAAAATGTTACCCTGAATTACAGGTCCCTGTTGCCTTCTCCTGTGACATTAGACTGCTAACATTTCAATTCTGTGTTTCCAAAGATGCTTCATCTTGCTTTGAGACTAATGCAACTCTAATTAAGCCTTATTTAAAACCACAGGATATATATCCGCAACCATTACCGAAGTGCAAAAAAAATTAATCCCCTTATCTCTCTCCTTTCTTATTTAGTATAGTGCCTAGAAATACTACATTCTCTAAACGAACAATAAATATTGCACAACAGAAGCTAATCAGAATAAAAACCTAATCTTCTCTGCTTTAATTTCCAGATGGTATTCAATTTCTGCAAGCACAGGAAACTTTAACTAAAAATCATCCAATTTGAAACAAAGGCTATGAATACTATTAAAGAAAGAATATCAAAACTTAAGAAATATTCTTCTGTTTGATGGTTTACTTTCTTGCATAACTTACCCTTTGTCCCTCAAAAAAGTCTGGTCTTTTCTAATTTGTTGAATACAATAGCTTGGGGTAGTTATGCACTGTACTGTATTGTGTTTCTGGTAGGCTTTTTAACCAGAGAATAACTGTATTGTCTATAATTATTGTATGCACTGCCCACAAGTCCACAAACCACATCTGCTTAATTATTCGTCCACTGCCAGCAATGAGGACAATGATTCTTTGATTTGCTGCCAGCAGTTTTGTCTCTCAAGTCAGATCCTGCATGTTCAATTTATTTAACTTTATCAATACCACTGTAAATTCATCAGCTTTCCTGGTAGCAACTGTAAGAGGAATCCAATCCCGGTGAAGGGGTGGGCTGTCTTGTCTGAACAGTTTTAAGTAAGAGGTTAAAATATCTGAAAATAAAAAGCCCTCACTCTCTTTTCTTATGACTGTAGCCACAATGTTTCCTTTCTAATGATTCCCATTATAGTTTACTACTTTAAAACCTCATGATTCAAGTAACTGGCCCATAATAGCAGGAGAGGCAATAAAGTCTCTGGGTGTGAAATGCATCTAAGCCAAGCTCAAAAAGATACAGGCAACACTTTTTAGTCACTGGGGATAGTTGTAGATCTACAGAGGGCTGTTCTTTCTCATCCTCAAGCAGGCACTAATGAGTGTCCTGGTTTTTCTACACTACCAGTACCGTGAGACCAAGGTGGCTGGCTGGTTGTCCCATTTTTAAGGTGAACTGTGCTGAATCTCAATGCAGGTTTCTGTTCTACTAGTGATCTCTGAAGCAAACGCTCTCTCTTTGCTTTTCTTCCAAATTTCCACGTGTATATCTGCCATCAAAGAGCTGAAACAGCATATGTGCCCCTGGTTTCCTGGGAACACTGAAGCTTATCAGGTTTTTTTGTTTGGAAATACTAGGGGCAAATTTACATATAATTAAGGCAGAGAACAGAAGTGGTATAGAGTGTCATTTGCTTCACTGTCCTGAACAGAAATACAGCATTAAAACAAGGGCATAAAGAAAAGAAAGTGCTTCCTCCCATCAAGCAATAGTAATTTTATAAATTCTCATCTTTCACCAAAAAAAAAAAAAAAAAGAACATTTGAAAAAAAAAGAGGCAAAAGAGAAACAGAAGTATAAGCGAACAGCATTAAATTGAAGCAAAATAGGCATAAAAAAAAAGGCAGCCATACATGCCAGCACTTACCATCACAGTCGCAGCTGCCGCAGCTGCCTGGGCTGCCACTGCAGCCTGGTTGGCTTGGTGTTGCGCCGCTTTGATTTTGGCCTGCAAATGTGCAGGAGGGTGAAAATACTTGCATTTCTCCCTCATGCAACGACCTTTTATGTAATCCATACACACGGTTACGGTGTTGTCGTTTGTGTCAATCATTGTGCTGTCTGCCGGATGCGCAAAGCGGCAATCAGTCTCTCCACGCGCACAGTTCCCCCGCTGGAACTCCCTGCACACCTACGCGCAAAACAACACACGTTGCAGGCCCACAGTGCAACGTGACAGGGCAAGGAGTATCCCACGCCCCCAAAAGACAGACCTGCCCCCTTCCCCGTTAGTTCAAGTTTTACAGCAACTTCAATTTAATAAACTCTTCATGTTTTGTTGGGTCAGGGGAGTGCACCTATCTTACCCTTCTGTTCTTGGCTCCTCAGGTAGCTCTCTGATACTGTGGCTAAATAAACTTAACATGCAACAGGAGCGTTCCCAAATGCCTTTCTGTTTAGAAAGCAGCTGGGAAGAATACTTACTCATAACTGCTCCTGCAAAACTAGCTGGGAATCACAAAATATTTTGTCTCTTTCTGACTACACTTCGTATTCTTGCAGGTTGACTAGTAGGGAAGGAGTTCCTCTTGCGGAAACCCAGGGAAAATACATATCAGATGCACTGTATTTTTTATGGAGTCTACAAACAAAATTGAGAGCCTGCTTAAAAATAATTTTCAATAATGGGAAGAATGAATACACTGATTTTCCTAAGGAGAAATATGCTCTAGACACTGGTGCTTAGGCTTTTGGGAAAGGACATTATTTTCTGCAAGAGCCATTTGGCCTTCTTGTATACTCAGATCACAGATTCCACTGAATCCAGCCATGCAGTGATCCAGCAACAGCTGGGAGGTTCTCTACATGGCTGGGGGCTTGTCCCTTCAGCCTGCTGCGGGGTTGGTAATAGTTCACATCTCCATTGGCAGTTCAGGGCTGAAGGGCTACACCATTCCCCTAATATCAATCCATAAAGCAATAAAATTCCCTTTTTATCAGTGCAGAAAAATCAAGACAATTATTACTGAAATAAAAAATGTGCTTGTTAGAGATTTCATCAAGGCATGCCCTTACAGGCATGTATACCTGAGGATTCTTGAGATGATGAACTTTAGAAAAAATGAAAACTCATGCAAAAAAACTACCTTAAAAATAACAGTATTTAATTACCACTGGCTGCAAGTGCAGAAATCTTGCCTGCTTGCAAGTTTTTTTATCTGGAGCGACTAAATTTAAGCTTTGCTCCTAAAACAACAATTATACCCTCCAGGATCTCTCACACGGCCTAACAGAGAATGTATTTCCAGTCACAGTGGTGTCTACAGTACCTCCAGTTTATCAGTCCTGAGGAGTTTCTGGGTAGCAGTCGAACTGGGGACTGAAACTGGTGGACTTCCAGGAACAATGACAGGCGGCGTGGGTAGGATCTCAGTCGGGACTAAGCCAACTCCTGGTGTTACTGGCGTTAGGTAAGGAGCAAAGCTAATAGCTGTGTTCGTTCCTATTGTGGGACCCACCGGAAATGTGGGCTGAAAAAGGAAAACACACACCAAGATGAAAAGGAAGCCCCTTAATCAATAGTTTACTAGTTATCTTTTGCTTGCTGTTCTTTCTGGCACTGATTCATTTTCTTAATGAAAAAACTTTAAAGAGCTGGCAAAACACACAGCATCCTCTCTTCTTTTAATCACGTAACAAGTTCCAGCAGCACACGAAGAACTGCCTTTGTAACTCTATTACTGGAAAAGAGTCTGCTGATGCAAAGGAAGTCCTACTTTGAACCTCAACCTGTGTGGAGGTCCAGCTTACATTGCAGGCTTATTTACACACCTAAATGCAGAAATAACATAGTCTTTATTGCTTTTTCTCAATACCTGTTTTCCTTGGGAAAACAGGCTGTTTTTCAAAGTATTCAGATTTCATAGCTGAAGTTTTGTTAACTATATTAAAGCCATATTTCTAATAAGGGTACATATAATAAGCTCTTTGGCATGTAACTTCCAGTATGTTTACACACTGTATTTTACCACCTCCTGCAATTTTATGTTCCTGTGTCTCATACACTGAAAAAACTCACCTTCGCAAACGTTTGTGTGCTCAGCTGTCACCAGTGGCAAACAGAATAAATATTATAATCTCAGTTGGACACAGTATTTAGAAAGGGATTACTCAGGCTTAGATTAGTTCATCATATGAAATGCTTTGATTGGAGGGAATGATACGAGTCTAAAAATCTTGTTTTGTTCCTTCCTACAGTGAGTCAGTGAAGTCATGACCAGAAGAAAGAGCATTTGTGTGATGCTAAAACAGCCGTGATGAGGCAGAATAGTGGGTTTGTTACCACCAGCTCCACAGGAGGTGGAGGCAGAACATCACCATGGTCAGCCCATGCTCAGACCTGGAAAGTGCTTTAGTTCTGCAGAGCTGAGTAACCCCAGAGAGTGAAGCTATAACTATAAATGAGGGAAGACTATGTGGAAAAACAGGACACATCTTCGATTAACTTTGTCAGAAATTAGGTTCCCAAATAAGCCAGCAGCTAGAAACACAACAGCACAACACTAAGACTTCAAAACAGTTTAACAAAGGAGAAGTATCTTTCTCATTAAGGTGGCCTGCATGACATAAAGTATTAGAAAATACGCAAGAGAAAACACAGGAGCTAGAAGGCAGTTCTTTTTTGTTTGCGCTTGGTTTATTTTGGATTTTTTTGTCTTTGGAACCAATTACTAAATTATACATGGATGTGACTTAGTACCAATAAAATGCTCTGAGCATACTGACTAACCAGGATAACCAACTAAACAGAAATGGCATCTAACTACCCTTAATATTTAGAAGTGTATAATGCTGTGTTTACATCAGTGATCAAATCTGTTTGCTATCAAGCAACCCAGTTTCTATGTTAAACATGAGCTAAATTCTGAAGAGCATAATAATGAACATTTATATGAAACAATGGTTTGACTGTGTTGAAGACAATATGTGTTATGTGAAATATAAATAACAGCTTTGTGTCAAATACAATTTTAAGAATAAATCCACTCGTCAAATGACTTCTATGAAATTTTCTTTCACTTTTTATCCATTTGGTCAAGACTAAGTCATCTTAATCTGGCAATTTATGTGAGACAGACTTGGCATTTTTATCACAGCAATCAGTACAGAAGACATTACGTCAATGAAATTGTAAAGTTCAAATGATGAAATGGATGATAAGAAAAAAGTATAATTTTGCCACTTCAATTTTTCTCATAATATTAAGCGGTGGAATCTATTACTCCATCAAAACTTTTTCTGGTGAAAACTCAAGCAGTAAATCCCCAGGAAATATCAAGACATCTTGATGTTGGCCTATCAAGGAGAGTAACATCACCAGACACAATTTGATGAACATGCACCAGAAATTCAGGGAGTTCTGACACTCAACTCCCAATCCCACCTGACAATAGATGTTTCAAGTATAAAAAGGCATTATTGAAAAAGACATCTAGGGTGAGCTTCCTGTGACCAAATGCAGATGTCTTCTTCTGAGATACCTACACTTGACTTCTGTGGTAGCCCACAGAAAGACAAAGACACTTTGAAAACTAAATTGTCTAATCCAAACGCTGATGTGTGGAACAAGCCAAGCAAATAGTAGTTAGGAGTGCCTATGTCTTTTGATAAACTATAAGTGGATCTTGGAAACTCACTGCAGAAGTTGATGCCAACACTCCAGATGCCTCAAGTTAGAGAAAAAAAAACCCACTCCAGTGGAATGCCTTACACTAGGAATTTAGATTGAAAAAACATCGTTGGCAGCCATGTGTGAAAAGTTTAATTCAGATTACTTGCCAAACCATGCTTTGGAAGTGTGTTACACTGAGGAGCCCAAGGGCTGCCCAGAGCAACTGATCCCTTTAGTGCATATCCAAAGATGCGGCTCACGCGTGCCGACTCTAGCTCTATATCACCTCCTGGATATGAAGTGTCTCAGGCACCCTATGAATCACCTTGAGACAAAACACTGAGTTTGTGAAGTGATTGTACCACTAATTCTCTGTCTTATCCTCGGACACTTCCGACTTCAAGAGAGTAAGAAAATGCTACCCATTAACCTTTGTTCCCAGTACTGGGATTAAATAATATTTAAAGCCATTCAAACTCAAGGACTCCTGAGAAACTTTGTGTTCCTACTCAAATGACTTACTAGCAAATTATTATTATTATACAAATTTTCACTTCCAGAAGGATTACAGGTAAAAATCTTGCAAATGTGACATGAAATGCATTAAGGGAGGAAAAAAAAGAGGAAAAAAAATGCAAATTATTATGGGATAAAAGAAAAATAAATCAAGTCTACAGCAATACTCCATTACATCTTGAAATCCAAATATAAATGAGCATATCTCTAGCATCCTGACCACTCCTTAAGTAAACAGACAGGGGCTATTTTTATTGATACTATTTAGAGAACTTTTGCAGGTCAATAGTCTTCAACTTTACTTACCATTAAGACCACCAGAGAAATATACTTACCACTGGCTGTAGTGGTGTCCCTGGAAACATGAACTGCATTTGCTGGGCAAGCATTGCTGCTGCAGTTTTTTGTTGGATTAAGTTGTTCCTGCCATTGATTTCCAGTTGAGTTTTCAAATGTGTTGGTGGATGAAGGTACTTGCAGTTCTCCCTTGTACAACGACCCTGGAAAAAGAAGTCACACTAATCAGTCGGCCGCTTTTGATGATAGTTTAATGCCTTTGAGCAAAACATTGCATCATAAACTAAGCACGAACTAATGAAATACTGGGTGTTTCCTGGGAACTGTGTAGAGGGCTGGGAAAAGCTGATGGCCCTGAGCTCTGCTTCACCCCACCACCTCTGATTGATCATTAAGGCTATTAGCCACAGGAAAAAAAAAGAAAACGGCCATGAATCAGCATTTTCATTGTTAAGTACAGATCACTGCCACACAACTAATAACCTCCGAACTGCCTAGACTGCCTGAACTGCCTCTCATGACATCCTGGCTAGAGTATCTAATATAAAAGTTTTTTATTAAATGACATCACATGATTAATAACAAATTGAAACCTTCTTTAAGAGAAATGCAGCTTTTAAGTACATCATATTAAAAGTAACTGTGTGATCATGGCAGTGAGGATCTAAAGTTGCCACTCTCCGCTTGTGTTCTCTCATATATTCACCCTTATTGCAGTTCACTGTCTTCCAGCCTCCTGTTTTTATTACATCAGCACAACTTGGAACTACTTCCATTCAAGTATAAAAGAACAGAAGTAAAGGTGGTACTTTTACAGCCCAAATTTAGAAGCAGTGCATGGATCTAAATCTGAATGTACACAGCAAAAGGACAGCTCCAATCAACATGAAAGAGGAGTCTTTACACAGTTATGAGATAATAAAAGACAATAAAAATATATGAAGGCTGTCATCTTGAGATGGCTTGGGTTAGAGGAAGTGGATGTACAATCTGACCCCAAACATAGCTAGAGCAACATAAGATGCACTGATACATTTTCCCCCAGAAAGGAAAATTGTAGGGTGCACCAGGAGGTTGTGCAGCTGCAGGGCAGACCTCCTGAGATCAGAAGCTCCTTGATGACACGGCTCACAAACGATCACAGAATTTTAAGAGCTGCAACTAGAGGGCCTAAAGCAGTAGTCAAACCACATTGGATACACTCAACTTGTATAAGTTGTTTCCACATTGAGATGTTTTTAAGAAGTGCTTTCTAAACTTCCCATTCACTGGTATTAGGGTTTTACTATTTGTAGACAAGCAGGAACACCCTTCTATAGTCAAGAAAGTATCCCTGTGCATGAATATCACACAGTACAGACACACTGACTGTACTGACTCCATTCTGCCTCTAATTTGCTACAAGGATGTCATAATTAAATGTTCAGGGGTGAGTTAAACATGTTCAGGAAGCTTCTCCTGTTTCGAGGCTGATGGGAATGCAAACAGCTATTTCCACACTATTGAACTATTGAGAACAGCCCTTTCCTGAACTGCCCCTGGCTACTGCTGGGAGTGTGCTAAACAGCAGAAGCCAGAAAATGCAAGAAAGCTAAAAATTTAAGAAAAAGCAATGGTCCCAACACTCAAGAACAATGGTCTCAGTGCTGTTTTAACCTCCTAGTACAGATGCAGCCACTTTCAGGACATCATGCCTTCCTTCTGTTGAGAGAATCCCTAATACTGCCTGTTAATGAATTTACACAAAAAGAACATTACTCTGTCAGCTGGCATGAGCAGAACCAGAAATAGTCATGATTTGATGGGCACAAAAGAAAGCTGGCTCTTTCATTTGGGGGGAATGTGGCCTTTACCATCATAATGCTGAACTGGAGCAGATTCAGCACAGACAATGAGCATATGCTTCTTTGCTGGCTGATAAGGCCAACTGATTTAGACATTTTCAACTGAGATCTATTTTACCTTAGCCTATTTTGTACATGAAACAGCAAATACAAAAATTAAAACAGCAAAATCATATCAAACTACTGAATCTGATGGAAATACTGACCTATGGAATCAAAAATGTTCCTTAAACAAGGACTGGGAGCAACTCCCATGCACAGTGGCTTCTGAAGTACTTTAAACTTGAAGAGTGCCTTCAGCCAGACCTCCTGTCTTACCTCTGAAAGCACAAAGCTACTGTATACCATCACTTCAAGCTCTGCAAAGCAACCCACAATGCACAAAAGATTGGTTATTTCTGAAAACTTTCAAAATAATCCAACCATACAAAAAATGTACTGTCCCCTCTGAAGTTATTCATGTCTGTGCATCGTTTACTAGTTTTTTGAGCTCCTGGTTAGCAATAAACTTATGCACTATAAAAGAGCTGTGTGGTCCCGCCACACTGCTATAGAAAGCCCTCTAAACAGATCAAGCCTTGTTGAAGTTAAATGACCCAAAATAAACTGCAGTGGAATGAGCACTGAAAATAGTGAGTAAATTAATCTGCCCTCACTACCAAAATTAAATAAATTCTGAGACTGGCTTTTTTTACTTTTTGGACCTACAATGGTAGCAGGAAAACACCCATAAGGAATTTTTCATTCCTTTTTTCCCAAATGCTCCATTTCCCAACTGCTAATCACTGCACAAACAAAAAATTCAAACCTGTAGCATCATTTCAGTCAAATGAAATGATATTGACTCTGAAATTTTTTGTTTATTAAAAAGTGAAATATGAAGTCCAACTGACATGACAGCACATATCAACCAAAAAGCAGAATAGGCAACTGTACACAACACACAGGCATATTCAACATATTGCCTGGGTCACCATCAATGAGTCCACTTTGTAAAAAACTACTATGCTAGAAAGCCACATCATCACAAATGCAGAGACAAAATCAGGTACTTTAACTTTCAGGCACATCAATATCAAGCCTCTGGAGCGAGGCTTGCTTCATCTTAAAACCACAGCAGTTTAGGAGCTGTTCCACAGACATTCAGTCCCTCTGGCACAGGATGGCACAAACTCAGCAGGATAAGGCAGGCAGCAGGGAAAAGTAATTGCTTCTTACAACTTTTAACCTGTTCCCAGATATGAGTCAGAGTCCTGAAACTGAGGGCACAGACAAATTGGTTTGAAACTGGGTCCCAAGAAACTCCTGTCACCCATGAAGTGAAGGTTATCAACATGCACATCATAAGCAGTTGTGAACTTCCCATGGGAGTTCATGCAAAAAAATCACTTTCAATGAGCTCTCTCCCTATCTGCAAGGATAGGAACAATGAACAGACATCAGATTACATTCCAGGCAGTCTGTTACTCCCCTCACCCTGGAAAGAAGGTACCTAACTCTGACCTTTTATTTCTTTGCCTTTGTCCTCTACAGCTGTCCAGTCTCCTGCCCACCACCATATTTCAAGCAGGTAATGGAAAGTTTTAACAGAAAAACTATTTTTCTACTGCTAATTATCCAGACTAGAACATGTTGTGGCTTGTGTCAGGCTGTCCCACAGGTTTCATTCTAGTAAAGCAGTGGGAGAGGGAAAGGGTGCATCGAGGAGCTGGGAGCTGAAAGGACGTGAGTGCCCTACACCAGGGCACAGCAAAGAGAGGCTCCACTTCTGCAGGGGCAATGGTCTTGGGAGCTGCTACTTGACTGGTTTAATTTCAAAAACACATCCCTTAACAAGTCATGTCACACCACTGGCTTTCTTTTTTTTTAAAATCAATAGATTTTCCCATTAAGAACAATAGTTTGTCTAAGATCGATGCCACAAGACAGCCCACAGACTAGAGTATATTCAAAAGTTAGATATGCGCTTAGAATTTTAAATTTAAAATAAGCAAAATGAGGTGGATGTAGAAGTAACACACACCCCATAACTTTGCAAGACAACACACCAAGGATCCATTTCCTGTCTTTGAATATTTCATAAATTCACAGCTTCTTGCAATATTTTACTCTTGCTCTAATAGTAACAATAACAATAATTAATTTAAGCTTGGGAATTGCTTATATATAATAATGAGTTCATTTTTACTTATTAAAATTATATTTCATAAAAGTAAGATGTTTGAACAGAAAAAAAAAGACAAAACAATGTTTCTTCTACCTCTTAAGGCAAGAATCAGCTAAAGCTTTTAGAATTATTTTGTTCATGTGTGGAATTTCTGGCAATTTATTGATGCTATTAGTGGGAAATAACAGACCATGACTCCCCCAACTCACAGCATAGCCTAACATCTGACACACCTTTAAAAACCAGGTTATCCAGAGAGAAGCAGAAAGTAGGAGGCCTGCTGCCTTGCAGGCGTCTGTCCCTTGTTCCAAACCTCGCTCCCCAAGGTGCTTCCAGCTCCCCCTACTCAGCTCTGTTCTCCGTAAACTCCCAGCTTCCTACCACACTCCTCCTCCCTCCTTCCTTGTCCCCCACAGCAGCTCCCACCTCTCCCAGCTATGGCCCAGGGAACAACTCCCAGGATAATTATAACTCGCTGGAGCCGTGCGTGTCCCGAGGAGCCGGCCAAGACGCGCACGCTGCTGGCAGGTCACACTCGGGAGCGGCTCAGTGCCCGCTCCTCCCTTTGCCTTAATAGGGTAAAACTCTGCAGCTCTCTTCCACCCAGACACTGATTTTTGCATAACCAGTAAGAACTTGGAGATATGTCTTTGAGATGTCTGCTTCAAGCAATTTTGCTTGAATTCGGCTACATTGTTCAGAAGTTATTAGGGTGAGAGGGTGACGCTGGCAGAAATATGGACAGCGCGTTTATGCAAAACCTGTTTCCTTAAGAAAACAACCTAAACCTAAAATGCAAATGAAATTGTATGAACTCTCAAGATTGAATATGCAGTCTAATGCGAAAAGAAGAAAAATACTTTACTTCCAAGACATAAATGGTTTTAGAAGGCATCTGAGCAACTGGTTCTGCAAGGGAAAAAAAAAGATTTTCTGGTTTCTAGATAGACATTATGAGATCTAAACATTTGCTGGAGTTAGAAAAGACACACACAAATTTTTAAGAAGTAATAATCACCTGATGCCACAACTATTACTCCCACTCAAAAAAAACCTTTTGCAATTTTCTGCAGGCCTTGCACATGCCTGTAAAGATCAGAACCCATTTTAAAACAGTAATGCCTTGGCAGCTGTGGGCATGCTGCTCAGCTAAACATCGCCTACTGAAGATATTACACACTGTTCCAACCCCAGCTGAGTGGGAGCTAGCACAGGCCACTGTCCAGGGTGGTGGCAGCACACGGCAAGAATAGCCACAAAGACAGCAGTGTCAGCAGCTGGGGTGGTACCTAAGGCATAAATACTGCTTTGGAAGAGTTTCTGTCAAGAGCAAAAACTTTTTTCTCCTTTGGGATTCCCCCTCAGTAGCCTCTCAGCAAATTCTGTTTGGGAACATGTGTGGCCTCACCCAATCAATTAAAAAATTTCAGTATTCCCTAAACCAGGAACTTTTCAATTGTGATAATCCTGTGCCCCCTGAGACTAAAAATAGACCCAGTCAATAAGAGGGCAGGTACTTTGAGACACTAAAGTTTCTGCTCCTATGCATAGACAGACACACTAACCCTACCAGCCCAAAACATCCAGCTCAAAAGTTATTTCTCAAATGTAGAAGTATCAAAAAGGAAAAAAAAAACCCAAAACACTAAAGAAAACACTGTGTATTCATACACAGAGAGGGATGATTCCTCTTGTTCTACAGGATTTGAATACACGCATTTCCCTAGATATTTTAGTACTTGAGAGCTCAATCACCAACAGCATTTTCAACACTCATGGAAAACCCTCAGACTTCAGTTTGGACTGAATTAAAAAGCATTTCCATCTAACATCACAATCCATGAATTCAATTTTCCTATGCAGGTCAATGTGCTTCCTATCTTCACTCAGGAAGTAAAAAACCAGACACCACAGCCCCATAAAGCATTCCCTTTGCATTTGCTGTGAATATGCACCACCTCACACAATCTGTAGGACTACACATGCTCATAGAGTTATGCATATGTCCAAGGACTTAGGGGATTTAGTTAAGCCTTAAGAATGACTAGTCAGAGATTTTAAAAAATGTAATGTAGCATTTCTTCCTTAAGGCTTACAAAAAAATTTCTTTTTTTTTTTTCATTTTGCATAATTTCACATCTAGAGTACATTGCCTTGCAAACACGTATGCTTATGAAAACACAATTTTTTTTAGCCTAAGCAAAATTTTTTATAATTTTATATAATTTTATAGAAAAACATGGAGATCAGAATAAGACCCCTTATCTTGAAAACGGGGCACATTTGAACTATTTGTGAAATTGAAAAATAATTCAAAAGGACCAAACTGTACTAGTAATAGAAATATTAAGCTTTTGATGGTGTGTTCAAATACCTCAGACTTTACTAGTTGCCATATATCTTACAAACACAAAGACCTAAAGGAAAAAATGTATTTCAAAATAGCACAAGCATCTCTTATATTACACGTGAAATGGTTCAGCTCTTGGATCAGTTTTCCTGGAAAAAAAAAACACAAAAAAACCAGACAAAAGCTACCAATAAAAACAACTTAAAAACAACATTAAAACATTGCTGAGAACGTAGTTCTGTATTTATAAAGCCACCTTGCAAGACCACCCACCAAAGTTAGTGAGTGTGCATACATATTTATATGCACCTACACACTTCCGTTTCAAGAAAAAGTGGAAGGCAAATTCACTTTCCTACTTTAAGATAGAAAAGAAAGAAGGAAGAAAAATTCTCAGGTGACTTCAGTCTGATTCAGTTTCCAACAGGCTAAGAAAACCCATTAGCTACTCTTTTAATAACTTCAATTTTTTTGCAAGAAACTAAAAGCTGGTAAAATAAAAATGATCATTTTATTCATAAAAGTAGAGAACAAGAACTGCCTGTAACTGACAGAAAAAAAAGAAAAATATTGGAAAAAAAATGGAAGCCTTACAAAAAGCTGGAATGTCTAAATGATGTAAGAGTCTTACCACTAAAGACTTAATAGGAGATATTTATTTAAATGGAAAAAGACAAAATGTTCTACAAAAGAGCACATTTACAATGCACAAAGAGCTCTGAGTCTCTCAAGATGCTCTTTCAAACAAATGTTAAGCATAGCTATAGAGAATGGTTTCATAATTTGCCCTGCAATATCAAGGGAAGTGTACTCAATATTAAATTGCTCAGAAGACAAAGAAGGCAGATATTGTGGATGCCAAAAAAAAAATTATGAAAGTCTAAGTTGTTTAACAAACATCCTCAAGATTGTTCTAACAAATAAGAAGAAAACTCAGACAAAGAGTCAACAGTTTAACATCAATTTATTTTATTTCTCTGTTTACTGCCTTGAAAATAATTTGACAATAATAGGGCAATAGAGGTTCTTCTCCAATTATGTAGCTCCTTTTGTTTTTCTTTTCCCATTCTCCCCCTCCACTGGCACTCACAATCAACCAGTTATTTTTATCTTAGCTTCAAGTTTGGCTACCAGCATCGATCAGCAGTACATCACAAGCAGCTGTGGACAATCCTTGACATAAATCTTCACTCTAATGCACACAGACAACTTCCATGGAATGAGAGGCAGCCAACAGGTAGTATAAGGGAAAAACCTGAGAGAATGAACATAAAGAAAGTGGAGGGACGCATAACCTCATTTAGATAAAATCCCTCAGACGTCTGATCTCCATTACACGGGTGGTGAGAGTCCTCATGTGGTGCGAAGCTGTCTTGTGCAGGGCTCCAACAAACACAGCTCCCCTGTGGGAGGACTGGATGCAGCCTGCCGTGGAACTCAAGATGGGTTTCAAAAGCCCTCCAACTCTGCCCAGCCAGAGAAGTCAACATATTCTATGATTCCTGCATTACAGAAAAAAATGTCTAAAACCTTTAGAGAGCCTCAGGATAGAGCATTACACATAGTTAACTGATGACTGGGCAGCTTTAACACACCTGCTCATCTCAAGGATTGAGTGTTTTTGTGGAAGATAGAGGAGAGATGTATGAATTGCGGGCTGGACCACACAGTGAGTCAAGCTGACACAGATTTTTGCTGGTAAACAACACACTCCACCATTAAATTTAACTTGACTGAACTGTAAAAGAAGAGCTTGATAAGAGGCAATTTTCTTCAAATTTTCTCAATATCTCAAGAGCAGACAAAAGTAGCCATTCCAGAATTAATGCCAGCAAAGAAAGGTAAGTTGTTTGGCTGCAGGGCAGCTGACAAGAGAAAAGGCAAAACTGGTGTGGCAGAACAGCAGAACGCTGAACAAGAAGATGGGTACGGCACAGCATCACTTCCTGGCATACCCTCTTCCCCACCTCCTCTCCAATTCCCATAAAATCCTTCAAGCAGACATATGCAAGCTTGCTTACATGAATAGGACTGAGATTAAATTCCCTTGCTTTGGAAACATCATTTTGCAGTGATAAGGTAGACAAGGGTAACTGCAGAGCTGAAAGTCAAGCCCTGAGACATCTTATTTCTCTCTCAGCGGTCTGTAAAGGAAAGGCACTGTGGCTCAGCACACAGACTCCACCCTCCAATGTCCATAGCAGATATCCTCCACCATATCCAGGTTAGAAAAGAAATAGTGAGTAATGAGGAGAGGTCTTTGCCCGAAGGATGAGCAGCCCAGAAAGGACCAGGCAAGGGGCTGGTGTGCTGGCAATGGCTCCCTCAGCAACACACCAGGAGTCTTGACACACCTCAGGAAAAACCATAAAATCAGTTATGCGGCATCAAAAAGGAGCAGAAGATATGCCTTGGCAGTGAGGAGCCTGGTTGACTGGATCAGAAAGAAAATGGCAGTAGAGTGCTATAAAACTGACTACATTGGCTTCCTACAGAAATTCACCTGGTCAAGGGAGGCTTCAGAAGGTGCAACTCCTTTGAGAGTTGCAGTGAATTCAATGTCACTTGGAAAAGGCTTGTTATTTGGAATAGTCTCACCATGTGGAGAAGGTCATCAGTATGATGTAGCAAATCCCTGACATACTATGGGATCCACTGGTGTACTACAGAGAAGGGCAGACCTAACGCACACCAGAAGCAAGTGACTGCCTTGGACACCAGCCTGCCACAGCCCCCAGCTCTCAAGTAGGATGCCCAGCAGCCCTGTACTGCTACCAGGCGAGCTGATATGTCACTGGTCAGTCCCTGTGCTGCTCCTTGGGAATATGCTTTCACTCTGGCCAGGCCACCCTGCACCTGGTCCCTGCACCGTAGCTCCCAGTCCCGCTGGGGCTTCCTGGGACTCTTCCTTGTTGGGGATTTCACACTTCCATGGCCAATCATTTTGTAAACAAATGGAAAAAGCTAGGGCCAAGTTAAATACACAGATGGCCAAGGACACCTTACATAACCGCAGAGGTGAAAAGTACAGAGTCTTGTCCCTCTGCAGAGGAGGAGTGTTTACCCACGCTCAGTGGCAGCGCTGGCACTGCAGCTGTGTCATTAATAAATCATCGGCTTTGCTCCTAGGACCAGCCAGCAAGGGCTGGAGTCTGACATAGCTCTCAACTGATTGGAAAGTTCCTGAAAACAAACAGAAATTAAAGAAACAAACACCTAAAAGTGAATATATATGCGTTTTCAAGGAAAAATCCTTCTTAATTTTTGTAACTACTGAGAAGCAGCAAATAAATTATTGCGATGAAAAGACACCATATCACTGTGGGGCTGTCTACAGAGAGCAATCAAATATACCTGACCTGAAAAGCCAAGGGGAAATACAGCACCTTTCCTTGCCTTTTCTATACCCAGTTCACACTCTTCCTCTTCTGGGAATTGGTTTCTTAACATCAGTGAAACATTTTAGCTTCCGTCTTTTCTTGCAGTCCGACACACCTTGCATTTCCCTCCTCAGGGAATGGGGAAAACAGCACCACTAGCAGGAGGGGCAGTGAGATCCCTGCTCTGAAGCTGCAGGACATAAGAGATAGCACTGAGAAATACCCAGAGAATCAACAAACTACATTAGCTCAAAAAAAACCCCAAAAACCCAGGGAGAAAGAACACTGGTAAAAGGTCCATAAATTCAAATAAGAGGAAAGAATGAAGCCCTGGTATTCCAGTAAGCTAAGAAAAAAACCAAACCCTTTTCTTTTTGCTGAAGGGCTATCTATCCCCTTTCACCAGGTATTAGGAAGCTTGCAGAAGATCTAGCAAAAAAAGCAAGAAGTACAATGCAGTTACATTTATCTGAAATGGTAGCTTACCGAATTAGGCAGCTAAATCACGGTTATGAGAAAAGATAAGACACATTAGGATGTCTTATTACTCTCTCTGAATACTATATTCATTCCAGCACTAGAATATGGGATTGTGGTCTCAAGAGTGCTTATACCTTCTCAATACTGTGTTGAAGGAGCAGATAATTATTCTCTTCCTTAAGACAGATTCAGCACTGACAAAATAAAATTCTAGGTTAATTTCAAATTAAAATAATGCCTCTAGGTTTTCTAAGGCATAAGTCCATGACTTTGGGAGAAACACACACACTAGACTCCCTACCACTTATTATATGGCAATAACATTGGAATACCCTGACAATTTCTGTGGTACCCATCTTCATCAATAAAAGCAGTGATACCAACCTCTATTACATGACCACATCTACTATTTTGCACAGCCTTCCCCACATAGCAAATAGGCAGTCAAATGGTATTTCTTTTAACCCTGACAGTCAGTTGTCAATACTCCAACACATGTTCACTTGCCTCCTGGCCTGAATGCAAGCTACTCACTCCCTTTTGGGCCTGTGCATAGGGCTGGCTCTACAAGATCACATTACGAATGGCTCCGTTAAAATTATTAATGGATTTCTCGGTCTTCTTGTGATACTAGACAGCATTACTCCCACTCCATGCAGAATAAACTGAGACCAAATACAGTTAAAGAGTTGAGAAGTGCCTGCAGTTTTTGGCTGCAGGTGTCTGTCCTCCTTTCACTTTGCCATTGCATCCATGTGGCACACGCAAATGCCTCAGTAGACACCTACTGCCCTTGGGATTTGGGAGTCCACCCACCTCATGGCTAGCAGCTAAGATGCCAGTTTCAGAGACCCACTTACTGGTTTCCACAGGAAGAGGTGAACACCTGACCAAGAAGCCATCTCCTGCCAGTTCTGACACTGCCTGCCTCTCTTGCTGCACCAGCACCTTCTGGGCGGAGGCCTGACCCCTCCACGCGGCACCCCACACTGAGGCACAGGGAAACACAGGGCTGGAAGAGAGCATGCACTAATGCTGCCTGGACAGCACATCTCCAATACGTTTTCCTTAACTCTTGGTTCCTAACCAGTTCACCTGGCCAAACTCTCACCTTGCCCCAGCTCTCTTCCTCTCCATTTCCTCACCTTCAGCCTTACCTCTTCCCTGCTCCTGGCACCAGCACCTGGTGCCAGACAGAGCTGTGTCATTGGTCTGAAAATAGCTGAGGGTATGTGGAATCTGCCTGCCCGCACACAGACTCTGCTAGGCATGCATGGATGGTGAGTTTTCACTTAAAAAACAACCAAATTTGGGTGAAATTTCATAAAAACAGCAGAAGCTGGATTACTGCTATCAGAGCAATCATTCTGGTGCTAGATCTCATGGTTCAGTTACAAACAATGAGAAATCAAGTTCATTATTGAGCCAGTTTAAAACAAGTGGAAGGAAAACCAAGGTATCTACAGCTCAACTGTTTTTCAAAGATGGTTGAAGTGTTTCACCAAAACTTTAAATAAACACTCTGAGTCAGTAATTGAAATGTTTCAGCCCAGATAATTGTATTTTGAGAGACTTAGAAACCACAGAAAAGGAAGATATTATTTGGAAAGTGGTGGGGAAGATTAAATCCAGGTGATGATGATGGCACACTGTTTGTTGGTAATAAAACACTCATGTGTGCCTCATCAACATGCCCAACCAAAGGCTAATGATCACAGCAACCCCAAGCATTTATGGAGCAATAAAAGTATTTAAACACAATGGCAGTAAGCAAAACATTCATGTTAAAAATGAATTCCGATGGACCATTCATCCAGAAATACTTTAATACAAGCAGTTTTTATATATTCAAAGCTGATGTACTCCACTCATAGAATAAAGAGTTACCAAACAGCATTTTGGAGAATCTAATGCTATAAACACATCAACATCATTTTAAGGCAAACACTTTGTTCTACTTCAAATTGCATTGAAAGGGATCATGTACTAGTGTACCAAGACTTTCCAGTGTCACAGCAAAGCCCCAATGATCTATATAGAAAGAAAAAAGTCATGACTTGAATGGACCCATTTGACTTAAACAAGGACTACTTTAATTTGTCTTTCTTCAGCATTTTGAAGATGATACCTTCCCATCTTTAACTCTTAGCAGGGAAAAGAAGTTCATCAAGTATTAACAGGCTATCACAACATCTAGTATGACATGTGCAAACCCACTTGGAGAAAGGAACCACTTTTGTTTACTTGTTCTTCCTTCCCCCTGAAGTTTCTACCGGAGACAAACAGGCTCCACTGCAACAGTGACAAACTGACAACTTTCAGTGTTCTATCTCCTGGAAGCCTGAACAGGTTTGGCACCACGCTCATCTGTTTCTCAGGAGAAACTAACTCAGGGTCTGAAATACTGCTCTGCAAACAGGAACCAAAGTACAACATAATTTATGACTTTCCTTTGTGGGTAAAGTGTTTTCACTGCTTGCACCTTATCTGAGCAGGAGTCACAAGACAGAGATTCCCATCAAACCTCTTTTTGTCAAATGTTTCCTTTTGTTTTGGTGCTGGGAGGGAAGAGGCAGGATGCGGTCAGGAGCCAACAGCACAGCCAAGGCTTCCGTCACTGCTTTTTATGCCAAAGTGACAAACAACAACTAAGTGAGAAACTCTAAGTGAAGATTATACCACCTTCTCCCTCCCTGCTCCCAAGCAGGAACAGGGAGACCAGAAATGCTGAGAACTTTCCTCTCTGGAGAAGGAAGGAAAAGACTACAACCACCAAGACCTCAAAATTGCACGCAGACTTTGAGAAGGTACTCAGCTCATCACCTGGCCTGGCAGCATGGTTGAACCATGTTTTCATTACTCCCAGGAGACTCATTCATCACAAATACTTTAGAGGACTTTGGTTTAAATATTCTGTATAAATTTCACAAAGCTTAAGAATACATTAAACTAAAACTCTACAAAACAAAGCAAAGTTTTATGGAAGAAAAAAAAGCATAATGATCTCATGCTTTCCACAAGAGTGGCTTCTTTTACAGCCAGAAATCATGCAGTATTTGTTTCTATTTTCTATTTGTCTGATGTGCACATCATAAAGTGATTACAATAAGTGTGGCATGTCAGGTTCAACCTAAAGGACATACAGGTTAGAATGTAGTACGGTTAGAAATGTTATTCATAATTGAAACCATCTTGATTCAGATTTTTCAAAAATCCTTTGTCATTGCAGACAGTCTGGAAAAGAAGTATTTAAATGGCAAATGCAGCGGTTTTTTTCCCATCCTGCTGCTTCTCAGCACAGAAAAATTGTGATGGATGGGTACTATTCATCAGGAGAAATAGTCAAAATATGAGATCACTAACCAGCAACTAGACAGGGTTTAGTCAACTCCCTTGTTTAATCACTGGGGATTCAGTGTCTGGATGGAGGGAGGGTGGGAGAGAGTTTAGAGGATTCTACAATTTAACAGTAACATATTAAAAAATATTAAAACATTATAACTATTTAAACCAGGATGTAGTAGCCTATTTCCAGAACAGCAGTGAGAGATACTCTCCCAATCAACAGTGACTGCATGAAAGCTGGCGTACGTAGCAATGAAAAGCTATTTTGGCATGTTAGCAAGACAAAGACTAGAGCTAGGTCTTCTCTGTCAAGTGCAATCTAAAATCACGCCCAAAAGATACAGTTCCTGATACAAGCTACCATTTATCTCCTACTACTCATTCACAGGGCAACTTACAAAATATTACTCTTCAGGCTATTAAATCCTTATGCTATACTACTTACTAAATAAATAAAACAATAAAAGCTAAAGGAAGATCAACTTTCAAAGGTGTTTTCACATCTTCAGGCCAGTCTTGGGGGCACATAAGCTGTTCTGTAGGGTAATAGGGTATCAAAAAACACAGTACGGGAACAAAAAACTCATTGGGATCCTCCAGGCCACCTGTGAGACAGATGGAGCATCTTCATATGAGGGCAAAGCTCTGACACGAGGCACTGCTGAATCGACTGCAAGCACACAGGTAAAAGATGGAGGAGGTTGGAAGGACTGCACTGCACTCATTTCCCTTCACTGGTAGGCAAGCCAAACAGAATCAATGGATTTTATATACAGGCAGACCAACCACAAACAAACAGCTTTGTAAGAGTACCTCTATCTCTCTAAAAATATGGCTTTTGACACACAGATTGCTTTGGAAATGTGTTAAATATGAAGGCACCCCAAGCACATCATCATTAGCTTTAAAACTATACAGTTTCATTTGGTATTAGATTTTTAGATACATTTAAAGCAGACTGATTACAAGTATCTTGCCTTCCTACAAAAGATGTCGTGGAATACGGTAAATAATCTCAATCTTCCTTGACAACCTCACTACAAAGGAATAAACTGCCAATGGGGAAAAAGTCTTTTAATTAATTTAAAATTAACACTAAGATTACAGAAGTGCTGTTAACACTTTTTTAAGGAAATTGTCTCCTTCAGTTGATATCTACAGGACTTTAATTTATGTCACTTTACCATCCCACACTAAAAACCCAGTGTTTCATCAGTGAGTATTTATCTGAATTCTTCTCATCAATGGTAATTTCAGTCTTAAAGTTTTAGTGAATAGAAAATACCAAATTAGCTTTAAAAGTCAACTGTGCTTTAAGAAGAAGAAGAAACAGTGACTTTTAAAGGTGTGAAGGCCTCCGTAGAAGATTCATCGTATCTACAGCCACCCGCCATAATGTAGACCATGCTTTATGCATTTTCCCATGCTATAATCCTGAGAACAATGAAAGAGAGACAGTAAAGAATGGAGATGCATGCCTGAAGGACTCCCTTGGCTGGCTATATTTAACAAATAAAGTGTTCAGTTTTAACCAGTTAAAGAATATTTGATTAGCATATCATAGAAACCAAAGAAAAGGCAAGAGCTACGAAAAACCTTTTCAAACATCAAACAGAAATGAAACAAGCTTATAAATAGAGTTGCCTGCAAGCAAACAATTTCTGGAATGTACTGGGGGAAGCAAGGGAGAATCCCACAACAAAGGAGATTGCAAAAGCCAACCCAGTTTAACAAGTGGAATTACCAGTTTGGAGACTACAGGGAAACAATGCAAAAACACCAGCAAGTCTGATACAAAGACCTTTTCTCAGTATTTAATAAAAACACCAACATAAAGGCCAATTGCTAGGCAATTAAACATGGCCCTTTGGAAATGCCAAGCCTTACACAGACGTGGTTAACTACTCATGGAGTATTAAAATTAATGAGGAACTGCAGCTCTCTTGGAGTAAAGCTGAACAATTTCAGACACATTGGATCATAGTTGGGAAATGTTAAGCTATTAGAGTACCAGACAACAATTTATATATCATCAAACAGCTGTCTACCAATTTATCATCTACTTCTTGCAGACACACAAAGAGATGATAATCTGTAAAGATCTCAAAACCATGATTTTAACACTTTAAATTTACCTTTTATGTGTGTTGTTAGAAACAAAGTCACCCACAGAAACTAGACCCTAGATGTATAACGAAGTATTTTTCAGATCTCTGACTACAGCTAAGAGGATGACAACATTCTGCTATGATGGAAACTTGGTGGTTGCCACTGCTCTCCAACACCCTTAAAACCCACACAAACCCCCTAGAAGCTGTAGGAGAGTACAGGTAATGGAGATTTGCCAGTCTGGAAATGAGAGACTCAACTTCGTGGTATTTCCTCATGCCCATGCATGGCCCAAGCAGGCACCGTGGCTCATGGATCCAAGCAGCAAGGGGCTGAAGTCCCTCAGCTGTTTGACAGCACACAAATACCCAATGTCCCCAGCTCCCACTGCCTCTTCCCACAACATAGCAGGATTATCCAGGATGGCCCTGAGTAGCTGCACTGAGAGGTGTGGGATTGCTGGTGCTGACTACAAACCAATGCCCATCTTTCAGGAACCAGCAGAAAAACCAGCAATCCTATCCAACCCAACCCAACCCAACCCAACCCAACCTCCTTTGCCTTTTGTGGCAGTTCCCACAAAACATGAGGTGAGCCAGCCTGAACTTGTGTGTTCAAGTAATTAGCTACATAAGCACCTATGTAATGGACTTCAGATAAACATCGTCTTCCATTTGGAAAAGTCATTTATATACAAAACAAACTGCATCCAGTCTTGTCTTTTGATCATGTTCATGAACACATCAGGGACTAACACTGATATTCCTACATCTCTTTAGCTGCCTTATAGTTGGGAAAAAAATGAATTCATAATCCAGAAGTTTAATTTTTTCCTTTGTTTAAACCTGAAATAAAAATACATGTAGGCGTTCCTTGAAATGAAAGTGCTTCAGGGACAGTGGAGTCAGATAAAAATATATTGCCTGTTGGCTACAGCACCATCACCAGAGAAGTGAAAACTGCTATTCCAAGTACTACAGCCAGGAAGTATTTAGGACAGCTATTCAGCCAACTTTAACTAACTCCTGAGCAACAAGTCAACAAAGCCCAGTATCTGTAAATGCTCTGACAATTTATAACATAAAGAAAGGGTGAAGGTTTGGAAAATTTCCAGCTCCTTTTAAAAATATAAAAAAGAACATAAAGGTAGAAGGCGAATGCATCATGCAAAAAAACTTTAGTTAAGTGAAAAAGCACTAACCGTCTTGAAAATAATTAAATCAGATAATAATGTATTTCATTACAAAATCAGTTAATGATGATAAAATGGCTAAAAGTATAGTGAAAATAAAGTAGAAGTCTTACTTTGGTGTCTAAATGTAGAAATTGGTTGAAAATTCTGAGAATGCAAATCCTAGTCCTAATAAAACTTTCATATTTACATATGGCCAAATAAGCAGGTAAAATTAATGCCCAGGAATCCTTTCAGATTTGTCTTTCCATCTCTCATTGTAAGATCATTTTCCTTAGTCCAGTGTCATTAACAACAGTCACATCAGGCTTCACTGCAGCATATCACAAATGTGTTGATGAGTTCAGTGGGAACAGCAAAAAAAAAAAAACAACAAAACAACATCATAAGGCAATTGAGTTCACATTTCTGTCTGCTTCTTAAAGAAACCAAATCAACAACAACAACATAACCACTAACTTCCTATTACATTTAAGGATTGAGATTAATGTTAAAACGGAAGTTTCAAAAAGAAGTGTGAAAGGTTCTAGTTGTGGGCCTTATAGTTTTGCTAAACTGACTATTTATTAAAATATTTACCACCTGCACTTTTGATACGGTATCATGGAATTTGGACACTTCCTCTCCCCTAGATTTCTCCTATTCCCCTTCCTGAGCAGTGGCAATAACAGCAACCATGACTGGGGCAGATATTGTTCCCTTCTGGCACCCTGTATTCCCCTCAGGAGTGCAAGCTGGGGTAGCTGCCCTCTTTCTCTGCTGTTGTAGTCTCCAGTTCTTCTCAAACATCCAGATTTTCTGAGAGTCACTCACTTTGTTACAACACACGCTCGTTGCCTCTGCACTCGACAGAAGGTTACAATTAGGAACACTTCTGTAATTACTTAGATGAGCTGTTGTACACCTCTGAATTTGTCTTCATATTCTCAAGAGCAAACCACAGACTCTGCTTCTCAAGAGCCACTGCAGCTGCATGCAAGTAAATAAATAGAAATCTTTTTTTTTTTTGACAAATGATTCAGCGTTGAAGAAAATAAAACAGCTGTACTGTGTTAGACCAAGGTCCATCTAGGCCAGTATCCTGTTTCCAAAAGCAGTCAGCAGCAGATGCCTAGGGAGTAGTATAAGAACAAGGAAACTATTTAATGATATATATTGAAAATATTTTTCACATATCCTTGATGGAAAACAGAAATGGAATTTTGACAGAAGAGGGGGGAAAAAAGCAAAAGAAAGCTAAGAGTCCAACACACATACCCTTTGCAAAAGCATGAAACATTCCTTTCAAAATGAAAAGAGAATTGAGAGGAAGATAAATCTTAGATTTCCTTCTTTTTCCTTTTTGTTTTTTAAAGAAGCCCTCAGGAGCACGAAAAAAACAGCAACTTACTATTCAAAGAAACAGTATAAGTACATACTGATGCACATCACTGGCCAGCTAATTTTGAAGAACCCTTGACTTTTAGTGTCAATGGCTTTTCTCTTGTGAAAGGGCCCTCATGGAAACCTACTGGCAGGGATTCACATCATGAAATCCCAGATGAGAGCTCCCAAACAATTAAAATTAATGGATTTATAAATACAGCTTCAAAAAGTGTATACCTCAGTCAGAGGGAAAGCCTGCTCCACTTAATTCCCTGAGTCAGACAAGAACCATTGAGGCACTAAACCGGAAATAGGCAAACCAGGCTGCACTTAAAAAAATACACAAAGCTTGGGGACAGTGAAGTGCCCCATGAAATCAACTGGAGGTTTACAGTTGGCTTAGTTGAATACAGATCAGTTGCAGAAGTCATCCATGGGGACACAGGCTGGAAGGGCCATGAAGTCACAGATGCAGAAACCAGCTACTCTGATCACGCTGTTAAGCTTCATGTCTCCAGGATACCAGATCCGTGGTTTTTAGATCTGCGTTATCCAGAAGCTCCAGCTAAGCTAAAGAAATGTGGTGATGACTCTTGCTTATTAGGGAATGGGAAGACAGAAGCATAAGGGTATGACAGAAGATGATGAACTTGAACTTCAGAGAGCAAGAACCAGCATGAAAGAACAGAGCATTTCTAGGATGTGACATGAGCCCCACCTGCAAGTGCAGATACAGACTGGAAGGTGTGCAGCTATAATGTGGAGAGGGAGCTGGCCATGGCAGAAGAGAGCATCATGAATGCTTGATCAACTGCTGACTGATGTGGAGACACAGGTGTGACAAACCATGGAAAAGGCAATCACAGCCCCAGGGAGGTATCCAACAATGACTGCTGGGGAAAGGCAGCAGAGCTTCTTCCTTTCCTGTGGTGACCCTACTTGCAGTGCCACACATGCCTCTGGTCACCCATGTCCAAAATGCAAAATCAAAACCTGAAGCAGGCATGGGCGAGGGCTGCCAAGGTGACTCAAGGGAAGGAAAGCCTGTCTTAAAAACAGAAAAACAGTGTGGTGGGGTGTTCAGCCTGAGTAAAACACAGGCTGAGGAGGGGAATGTACTAAACATTTCATGTGTGTATCTATACATATGTATGTGAGCAATGCATTCATGGATTCCTAGGTAGACAAAGGGTTGTGTCAGAGATGCAGCTTTTCCCAGATATTTTAAAATACTCTCATTTTTTTTAACAAGTGAGTACTGACAGGCACGCTCTATGTTTCCAAGATGAGCTATAAATATTACCCAAAGAAAGGCTTGTAAATACAAAAGTTGGTCTGCTTTTTCCCCTGCTATGTTAGCAGGTCTAATAGAAAGTATTGTCTCCCCTTACTAACCTTGAACAGCTTAGTAATTTCTCCTACTTCTGAAAGAAAAAGAGAGGGTAAGCAAAAAAAAAAACCCCAGTTGCAGCCCTTTCACAAAGGGGAAAACAAAGGGGCAGAGTTGTTAAACAATTTGCTTCAAATAAGAGAACATCATGTCAAAAAGCACCATTTAAAAAAACACCTTCCAATATCCAAGGTTATCTATGACGCAAGTGCTTATTATGACTTGTAGACTGAAGACTATTTCAGCTTCAAACAGGCAGATTCAGGCATTTTGCAAGAAAGATGTGTTGAAATATAAGTTGGATATCTTCTGATTTACTACTCACAAATTTTAAGATTACGAGAGAAAGCCAGAGTCATTGCCAATTATAACTAAGATTTACAAATACTCTAAATGTCACACAAATTTTAAGAGGTTTGTGCTGCATCATCAGACAAATGGAGCCTTATAGAGAGACCAGAAGAAAGCATCAGCTTTAGGAAACTGTAACTACATAAAATTTAAGCACATCCTCTCCACAATCTTTGGGGAAGGGAAAGCATGCTAAAGTTGCTGCATTTATATTGATAAATTATGGTTATCTATTTAAACTAGGGTTTTAATTAGACACAGTGTGCGCATAAAAAATGCAAAATCAAAAAAAAAAATCAAACTAAATTTTAATAACGATCCTGCAGATATCATATCAGAAAGTTTCAGCTTTCTGTTCAGATCACTTGAGGGCTTTTTTTTCATTTTCTTTGTCTACAGTTGCACAGTAATTTTTTTCCATATGATAATGCTGTTCTCCAAACCAGCCTGAATGAAACAGCCAAACCTGAGAACATGGAATACCATCTAAATATCCTCACAACAAGGCTGGTATTCTCATGCTCTCGGAACCTGCTGGGTTTTTTATCATGCCAGGAAACAATGAGTTTAGAGAGAAGGTTGCTTCATGTCACACGCAACAGCAGCACATCTGTCTGCAGCTTTCCCCTTTCCACGTGCCTGCTGCATTCTGTGGAATTTCACTGAAAAACCAACACATTTTTCCAAACTGTGCTGTCCTCTCTGTGGCCTTCTGCTGGTATGCACAGAGATGCAGAGCACCAGAGTCTACTGCTAGGCCCTGCTACATCACCAGTGTCAACCTCTCTTCCTTTGCGCTGCTCTGAACACATCTCATTTCAGGCCATAAAGCCCCTGAGATCCCAAGGACACTGGGAACAAGAGAACCTGTTAGGTATAGCAGTTAATTAACTTCTGTTGAACTGAACCAAAAATCAATTTGCTACCATTTCTTTATGGCGTCTAAAGATGCTACATATTTATTAACTTATTGCACTACTTTTTCATTTGATATTTCCACATCTGTATTAATAAGATGACCCACTAAATAGAATTTGGCCATGTATACAGATATATTATGAATTAATTAACCCCTCTTGCTAGTTAATTAGCCAGTGATAACATTTCTCATTTCATATTAAAAACTTGCTGGCTACTTTCACACCCTTGATTCTCACGTGCACTGCTGAGATACACAGCTGCTTTACAGCAAATCAAAGCACACTGAGATACAGCTGACACAGATCACAGTGGATCTTTTTGCAACATCTAAGACTGAAAGGCAAATAACTAATTAGAAAGAACAGCCTTATTTAATTACCTAATAATAAACTCCCTTGCTCGTTAAACACATTACATATATTGTAACAGCTGGCATACTGAAGTATCCGATAAAGACAAACCTGCTTATAGTACTGTTGGTACTTTAGGGAAAGCTGGATAAATGGGATTTTTTTTTTTATAGTAGTACTCATTTAAAATACCACCGACAGGTCCAATAGTGAAGGACTTAACTATACTGCAGCAGTGTCAAGGTTGGGTGAAGAAATTAAGAGTAACCATCTCTTAGGCCAGCCCTGAGAGATGCAGAAGACCATCTTACTCCTGCAGGATACAGGAACAACCCTAGAGGGCTGCTGCCCCGAAAACAAAATGAGAAGCTATGAGCTTAGGACAAAACAGCATATGGTTCTTACATAAAACACAGTCACCTTTATTTCCAGGACAGTATTCCTTTTTTTTTTTTTCCTTCAAGTGGCTGTCTAAAGAAAAAATGCCTCAAGAAACCTGGCAGCAGAGATGGTAACTGCAAACCTCCTCCTTCCAGATGAGCACTCACCACAGACTCTAGAGTGCTACATCTTCTCTTGCTGTCTCTTACTTACTGCAGAATTTCTGCGGTGCTTTCTGTACAATAGCCAGCTTCAGTGAGGGGTATCACCTTGCCCACCTATCATCCAGCAGCCTTTCACTGCCTTGCACACCCGTAAGACCTCAATTTGCATTCCTAGTGGAAATTTCCTTCTCCCTGAAGAAAAAGAAGCCATAGTAAGTACCAACGACTCAGTAAGATAAATTTGCTATTTTAAAAGATTGAATATGGAAAATATCATGAAAACTAGGCTCAAGAAGCAAGAGGAGGCTAAAGGTAAGGGGGAATGGCTGTAGGCAGTCCTTTGCCACCTGTCTGCCCAACACCAAGTCCATTACTGTCATTAAATGGGTAGTGCTGCAAACACGGGCTCAAATGAAGGCGGAGCTTTACACATTTGATTGCACATCCCAAACCCAGCTTCTTTGTGGTTAACCAGGTTTTAAGGATCTCCTCTTGCCTGCACGCTCTAAGAACCTCTTCCAGGTGGGAGGGCTTATGGGTCTCTCTCTCACTCTCTCATACTCCTAATACTCTAATATTGGGCTACCTATTTTTAAAAAAGTTGTAGGAACCTTACTATCCTTGAGACTATGATCCCTGTCAAATTTGGCTGAAACTGGCCAGTGGGTTTACAAGTTAGCAGGGGAGGAGGGAAAGAGAAGCAGACTGACTGTGTAAGCCTCATTTCCTCAAGAATCCAGGCTAAAAACAATTATAGCCAGAAGGTTCAATTAAAGAAGGAGACTCATAGACGTTTGCTGCACTTCAAACACAAACTGGTTCATGCATACTAATCAGTTAACACAGCTCTCACCGAAGGAATGAGAGTTTTACAGCAAATTAATATTTATATTGATTTAAACCAAGAACTGTGGCAGGCTGGAATTTCAACAGCATCAACATGTTCAGCATGAAGCATACAATCACTCTCATATTCCTTCATGGTAACACTAATTTACTCACATGATAAGATGCTCACAGTATCTCCACAGCAATATCCACACACCTCCAACTCTGCACATGCAAATCCCATGCCTGCATTTTTAGTAATGGTGACACATATGGCATGACTAGTGCTTTGAAGCACAATGTGAGGCAAAATGCATGTGGGGAATAGCCTGCATTTTCATGACATCCATTATTATCCTCTAGTTTAGGAAAAACCTTATCTTACCATTAAGATACTGTTGGAAAAGCAAATATTCTTTTCTCTTTTGTATCTGAAATCAACCAACTATATGCATATTTGATAGCACTTCACAGATGTTCATATGTTCACATCTGCAAATGAAGTAAGGCAGAATTATACTTCAGAGGAACAAGACTTCCTTGTTGTAACTTTCATTTTTTTTCAAATGCATATTCTGGTTAATTTCTATGTTTAAAATCTTCATAAAGCAGTAGTAATGGTTAGTATTTAATTTAAATTTGCAAAAGGTTGTCCATCTTTTTAACAGGCTGAGTTCACTGCCATAACATTCCTGCACCTAGAGAGATTTTCTTTTTCATAGATTTACCTTTCTCATGGGTAGACAAAATGAGCCCAGTTACATGGGTCGCAACTATTTTAAACTAATGAATTTACATTAGCTGTTCATGTTAGTAAGGGTGAACTCTAAATTACTCATTAGTTCATCCCCTTCCTGGTCTCCACAAGGGCATTCTTCTCCTACAGAAGACAGTTTTTTTCTGAGACTGGCCTATATCCCAGCTTTTTTCTTAGCCAGGTCATCACTATGGCAAATGCACTGTCCACCTTTTTACTCAAAGCAGTTCACACCAGAGTTTCCAGTTAGTAAGAGAGCCAGCCTTTCAAGAAGAGCTTCACTCTCTTGCCACAGAGAAGTCAACAGGAGCACTTGGAGCACCTTGGGATATCCTGGACTGTTGCATGGTGCCAGCAAAGGCGACACACTCCTCTGACAAACCACTGAAAAGCCATCAAGAGTATCCAAGGCATCTCAAACAGAATCAGTTTACTCTTATTGGGCAACTGAATGAAACCCAAAACCTCATACTGTATCCCCAGCAAACACATACTCATTAATTTTAAAGCAATGGCCTAATCTAGCAAATGATCTTTGAAATAAACCCCAAACAATCATGATACATCTCCTCCCTCACACATTATATCTACCTTAAAAAGTTGGTTTCTGTTGTGTGTTTTACTCAGCTGGGGCTGAAGGTTAGTGGCCCGTTTGACCAGCCAGTGAGGCTTGGTCCAATGTCTGACATGCTGGATTTATTTATTGGCTCACTGTGAACCAACAGAGAAGATCCCAGAAGCTCAGTTAGCTTTGAATCACAGCTGGCCAGTTCTTATGGCCACTGTGTATCTGTACAGGTGCCACCAGCCTGCCCTAGGTGAGCTCCCCTCCTGACAACACCTAAGATGGTAAACAAACCCATTCAGTCAGAGGCACAGCTTCACTGTGGAATGTACAGGGCCCAAACTGAATTTCATGTTCGAGTAAACTAACTGGGTTTTCACAAGAGTTAAAAGTTGCCTGGCCTATTGGATGTGCAGGTGGGGCAGCAGCAGCACACCTGAGGGGCTGTTAGGCCAGGGCGTCCCTGCAGCTGCCATGACACTGCACACTGTAGATCTCCTCTCGCTCAAGCCAAGAAGTCCTGTGAGGAAGCAAGGGCTGAGAACTTGTAATACCTCATGAGAAAGGGAAGATCTACAGTGCAGTCAGGTCACCTGTCAGTCAGGAGCATGGGATCAGTGGCCTGCTGCAGAGGAGCATGTGAGCCTGCAGGGTGACAGCCACCCACAGGGAGCAGGATGCCTCCCTTGGGCCCCTGAGCCAGCAAGTTCACACCAGGGTGAGCACACCCCTCATATGTCTTTCATATGGAGTATTCCTCCAATTCTCTACCTCTTTGTTTTCACTGCTTGATGATTTGATCTTTCCAAGCGTTAGGGCTTTCTTGACTCTTGAGGCACTACTCACATCACCTTGTCATACAACTCATTAACAAAGTAGATGAGAAGACAGCTTATTTTCACCATTATTAATTTCTTCTTTATTGTGGTCAAGACCTTGCAGGAATCTAATACTGGGTGGCACACCATGCCCACAGCCACAAGACAAACATCAAGGTCAAAGAAAAGGGATACTTCTAATTGCATTTTGCATTTCAGTTGTGGCCCTTATACCTCACAGCAGGCTTTCAATTATATTCCAAGCTCTCTAAAACCACAACAGTTTTCCTTTTATTGCAATAGGTTTCCAATGAAGTCCATCTCCTCAAAACAAGGTGCCAGTCCTCATATGAGGAGATAACAAGTCGGGAGAGGGCACAGTTGTCAAACAGACTTGCAAATAAACTCCCCAATTCTTGTTGTGTTGATTTTTAGATTTAAAATATCTTTCCAGTGCTGGGGATGAACTGGACCAAACAGGAATACAGGTCTTGTCTCTGCTAGGTTTTTCCATCAGACAAGCACAACCCTGTCCTTTGTATTTTATGATGCAGTCAAAGTATAACAGCTTGGGAAGAACAGCTGACGCCCGAGCTGAGCGAAAGCTACATACACAAGGCCAAGGGAAAAAAAAAAAAGCACCTGGAATGAAAGAGGAACCACCTGCCAGAAAAATAAAGGAGTAGGTGGGGAGACCTGGTGAGAGCAAGCCTGTGGGAACAGTGAGTGACCTGAGTTAATAGGGAGCGTGGGGGAGGAGTGGGCAATGAGCAATTGCTCTTGTGTTCAAAATCCTAGTGATGGGATGAGTCAGAGACTCTGATTGAATTTTGCCTTCACTACACCCACAAACTGGTTATTATAAGGCTTAGGGGAGCATGGATTGGTGCAGCAACAAAAACTACACAGTGAATTGATGGGTATATGAAGCACCCTGGCGTGCCTGAAAATCTGAAGAACATCTGGCAAACACCATGCCCTTTCATGCAAGGTTTCCTGTGGCCATAACTAATCTGCCTTGCTGCTCTTCTTCGCATAATAAGATTTAGGCTGATAACTGAGTGGCAGCTGCATCTGATGTGAAGGGGTATGACACAGTACCTGGAAATGTTCTCTGCAAGTCTCTTCTGGAAGCAGGAAGCTCCAAGAGTTAACTCAACCCAGCAAGACCACTGCCCAGGAACTACTACAAGCTCCTTTGATCCTTCAGAACAACAGAGTTTAGTGAACAAGAAGACAGATTTGTATCCCCTCCCTCAGTGACTGTTCTTTAACTGCTTTTGCTTTCAACCATTTCTGCTCCTCATGCTCATCCTCCTCCCCAAGCCAGGTGACCTGCTTGGCCAGCTCTAACACACTGAAATCAGCAGTGGAAACAGCACTGGTAACACCCCCTTGTTCACATCTGGAGACTGCATTGGTAACACCCCCTTGTTCTCATCAGGTGGCCCTAACAGGCCAGAGGACGACAGGCTGTTGTGACACATCCACTCTGACCACCGAGAGGCTTTGCCCCTGAACTGCACTGCTGGGAAGAGGGGCTTCCCGTGACTCCAGAGGGAAGGAAGGCCTGGGTAACTCAGTATCCAATTGCATTCTCCTTTGAAAAGGGAACTTCGGTTACAACAAGGTGTGCAGCTTTAAAATCTGGCAGGTCAGGTGATAGCAGCGACAGCCAGGACAGCTTCCTGCTCTTGGTGCTGCTGAGAAAGACAAATGAGGAAACAAAACAGGACATTGAAGGAGACACACAGCTTTTATAGCAGGCTATGTAATGAACTTCAACTGGTTCAATTTCTCTGCTCTTCACAGCCTCAGTCTGAAGGCAGAGACACCAGCAGCAGGTTAAGGCTTGCTCCTCTGAGCTGACTTGATGGCTAGTGGCCCTCTACCACAGCGGCCAGCCCTTGGCTTAGCTCTGGCAGCTCACCAGGCTCCTGCAGGTTATGCACCACAGGTGGCTGGGATGAGCTGTGCCTCTAGACTTTGTTCTGAGATAAATCAGAAATGTTCCTCTCAGCAGAGAGACAAACCCTAGCAAGGAAAATGGTGCCCTCTGCAGTGATCAACAGCTTTTTTTAAAAGTAAAATTAAAAAAAAAAAAAAAAAAACAAAACCAAACCACCACCACAACTAAAAAAGCTACATACCATGTAATACAACAGCTAGAGGCTTATTGACCAATTTAAGTCAAGCTTATGAATTTTTAAGTGTGTCAGCCCAGCAGTTCAGCTCTTTGGTTTTTAATTGTACCTTCCTTTTAACCCTTCCAAGCCATAAGAGCTGTCATGGAGACAGCTGCATGAATAGATATGAGGGAAACAAACAGGAAAAAGGAAGTATTAAAGGAACTTGTGTCTGCTGAGGACTACAGGGGAACATAGATAGTTTTTATCAGAAAACTAACAAGATCAGGTAATTAAACAAACAAGGAATACTGAAAGTCCCTAAGCTCAGAGATAAAAGAGGGGTCTTCAAAAAAAGCTTATCCATTCTTAAACCCCTTTTACCTCAATTTATGCAAGATAGTGCTGCCTAAATTTGTAGTTTCAACTTATATTTAATGTAGTTCTTCCCTTTCCTTTGGATCAACTCAAGTTTCTTGGCTGCATGACCACCTGAACAGAGATAAAAATGGGGAGCTAGCTGTGATATGCCTGCATGTAACCACCTCTTTTTAGCAGCTGCTCATAGTTGCATGGATTGGGTATAAGGTGAAATATAGTCTCAGGAAATAGAATGGCACAATTCCATGCGGCACTTCATTCTGAGTGCAAAAATTGCCATAGCCTGAAAAAGCAGGGCCTTCGGGAATTGTACCTGTCCTGAGAACAGCATTTTCACAAAGCAGATTTAAAACCTTTTCTCATAAGACTTCCTTTGAACTCACTAGGGAGAAACATGCCCCTTCCAGAGCGAAGACAGTGGAAAAAAACACACCCAATTTCATCCTTAGGACGATTTGGAGGAGAATCTCTTCTGTTTTCCAGTACAAGAACTGGGGGCATCCATGAGATGGGGAGGTTTGAAAAGAATAACAAAAGTTGTTTTCCAGGCTGTACATAATGAAGCTGTGGAGGTGGTTGCTGTGCATGCTAAATGTGAGCATGGTTAAAGAGCAGGACAGATCCAGAGGAAAGATGGTCACTGAGAGCTATTAGGTACAAGCATACCATGTCTGGCTCTCAATGTCCCTGGGCAGCACATCCCTAGGAGCCAGCAGAGCACTCCAGGAAGCCACTGCATGTTTACACACTACCTCCAAGACATCCACTATTACTGCCGATTACTGGGTCACTGGGCTAAATGGGGCTTTGGTCGGCCCTGGGGTGGCCACTGATATTCTGAACAGAGAGAGAGCCCACAGAGTTAATTCAGTCAGAATTAATACCACAGAGTTAATAGAGTTATCTAAAACTGGCCTTGACTGGCACTTTCTCTTCAAGCCCACACTTTGCAGCAACTCAGACACATGAAAGCTTCTGCCAGGTAGTGTTCTCAGACTACCTAGAGATTGGTGGACCTTTTACAAGAAAAAAACAGAAGTGGGTGAAAAAGAAAGTATGCACCAAAGTGGTTCTGCAGGAAGAGTGAGACCTGGATTCTGTATCCTCCATCTGAAAAGTAACACCCTGCAAGTTCCACATCCCCAGAGCCCACAACTACTGAAAAGGGCAGCCTATTCCCCAACATCATGCTGAAACTGGGTCACTGTGAAACAAAGCAGGCAAAATTCACAGGCCCAGGAGGTATAAGCCACTCTGTCGCCCATGAGAAATTACTTTGCCCATTTCAGTCATTCTTTCCCACCAGCTGTAGGCACAGTCCTTGAACTCACCTTGTCTTTGAGCAGTGTCACACCACATAACCAAGGGATGGACAGAAATTCAGCCAGCTAGGACACTATAAACACTCATTTAAATGCTTTCTAGTATAGACAAAACTAGCTAATCCCCTTTCCATGCTCCTCTACATGTTCAGAATGCCCCACCTGCCAAATGTGAGCAGGTATTACTTTTTTCAAATTGTGAAATGATCCTGAGTCCCTGACATTTGTAAAACATTTAGAGACCCACAAAAGAATTACAGGAAGACAAATGACTACCTACTGCCTCCCAGCTCTGAGCTCATTCTCGTACAAACACCCTACTCACTTTACAAAGCCTTGTTTTTCCCTTTTCCTAAATAAAGCTGAGGCCATCTTAAGAAGATTATTTTCAGTTCCAGATCTTGCAACATAGCGGATCTTCCTAAAATTTCTTCTTTTTTTTCTTTTTTCCCCAGTAACCTTTTAACTTGGTAAGCAAGTCTGTGCACAGCTTTCAACTACTTTTGACTCTGTGGTGCCAAATGAGACCAGATAGACATATACTTAAAAGGCTTTCTTGAAAATGCAGATGACCAGTTCACAGTAGTCTGCTGGCTCAATAAATAGAAGAGTTCGAAGGGTTTAGACGCTAATGAAAACCGAAGAAGTTATCTGGAGCCCTAAAGAAACTTTTGCTTCCTTGTTACCACCATAAAAATTGCAACAATAGTATCTTCACCATACCATCTGTTACCTGTGTTAATTTAGACTACATATCCTTCTAGTACCTGACCTGCGGAAAGGGTATAAATCTGAGTTAAGAAATGACACCAGGACTGAAAATTCAGACTTGCCTGCAAACATAAGAGTTTACTCTAAGCAAAATGCACGTTTGTATTTTCTTATCTGCCAAATTTTTCACTTTTCCCCCTCCTAAACATCACCATTTGTTTTAATGTGGGTTTTTAAATTTATTATTCCAATTCAAATACAGCAAAGTATTGCATGTGCTTGTCCTCACACATTATATTATGTATTAGTACTCCTTTGAAAGGATTTTGTTCGTTACTACTAATAGAACAAGAAAGACTTGAAAACAGACATGCTTACAGTGTCCAACTTGGAGGGATCTAAATGTGATATATTAAGTATTATACATTCACATTATTCAATTTTAAATTAAGCAACTTCAACCCAGGGAGAAGTATAAAATCATAAATGAAGCAGTTTCTGAAATACAAACTTTTTTGTTAGACAGGTCACTTCGCAGACTCTTCCAAAGGCATCCAAAGGGGAGCCTGTAAGGGCTCCAAAAAGATTTCAGGATGGTTAAGGCAGCAGACAAAGCTCTGGCAGTGCTTCCTCAGCACCCTCTATCTGCCCAGCCACCATCAGGGCTCAGGGCCCTGCCAGGAAAGGTCCCCTTCATTCCCCTCAAGCACAGTGAACCAGATTAGCCTGGAGACACTTCCATCCTCACATTAAGCTCACCAAGGTCACCTGCCCAGTACAGTTCTGGGTGTGTTTGTGTGGCCACACTGGTGACCCAGTCATGTCACCTTCTGCTTCTCAGTCACGTCCTCTTTCTGCTGGAGGGAGCCTCATAGCTGGCAGCAACGCTGTGGCCAGCTAATGGGCACACATCTGTCCAACTGCTACATCCATCATCCATGGGGTGCACAGGGACGACCCACCTGCATTCTCCTGAAACCCCACAAATGCCCTGTTCAGAACAGAGCAGACTCTATCCTTCAGCAGAGGAAGAAACAAATGCTGAGCTGCCTCTCAGAAGCCCATGCAGCAGAGCCTGGCTTGAAACCAGCAGGTTTCTGGCCTGAATCTGACCCAGACTCATTAGTCTTTAGCTATTTCTGTCTAGCCTGGAGCATCTCACAGATGAAGGATATTCAGAACCCAGACAGTCTTCCACAGTGAGTGTTTTGGCTTCTCAAAGCTGTAATCAGTCCAATGGGTTGCTGTTGCAACTTTTGCTGGGTTTAAAGTCAAGTATTTCAAGGACAGGTATTGGGAGCCAAAAATGCCTTCTTAGTTAAAAGTAAACAGGGTCCATTAAATTTTGTTGACCTTTTACTTGGCACCACCGGAACTACAAATATACTTCTTTAATACAGGAAAATTTTGATTATGATGCAATTATGTTACTCCAGAAGGCCAGCCTAAGGCCACAGCACTGTCACTGGCAGAAGCGATCCTGTGCTCTGCTGGTGCCCCACAGCCCTCTTCTCTTCTGCAGCAACTACAGCAACAACTTATGTTTCCAACCTGGTACACTCCACAGCCACAAAGATAGCAGTGGGAACACAAAGGAGGGCATGGTATGACATAGAGGCAAGTGTCCCTGGCTGGGATTACACCCTTTGGTCCCAAAGCCAGCTTTTGCTAGCTTAGAAAAATCCTAAAACTGCAGGAAAGTCTGTGTGAAGGTCTTCTGGCCACACTGTCACAGGATAGCTGAAGCTGAAAAGGTCCTCTGGATGTCATCTGGTCTAACCCCCTGCTCAAGCAGGGTCACCTAGAGACAACGGCCCAAGTACTGTATCTTACAGAGTTTTTGAGGATCTCCAAGGATGGAGGCTCCACAACCTCTCTGGGCAACCTGTGCCAGTGCCCACAGTGAAAAAGTGTTCCCTGATGTTCAGAGGGATCCTGCCATGGTTCAGTTTGTGCCCGTTGCCTCCAGCCCTGTCACTGGGTATCACTGAGCAGAGCCTGGCTCTGTCCCCTTTGCACCCTCCCTGCAGGTATTTATTCACATTGATGGCAGCCCCTTGAGCCTTCTCCATGCTGAACAGCCCCAGCTCTCTGACACTTCCCTTATGAGAGTCTCTTCCTCACCTTTGTGACTTTTCACTAGACTCCCTCCTGCAGCTTCATACTGGTGCTCTGGTAGTCTTATCCAGCTGGCAGATACTGATAGCATGCTCCCTTGTCTGCCCTGGAAATCTGGAAAGATGGCATGCAGGGGAGCATATGCCCCTATGCAGAATAGGGGCTCTTTTGATCCTATCAGTGTGTAAAGGGGAGTCTGTCTCAGAGTCCTGTATCTTGTGTTTGACTAAGGGAGCAGCTGTAACTACCAGGCACCACCTAAATGTAACATAACTCCAACACTGACTAAAAAGAAAAATTCTGTCTTTTCTGGGTAGAAAGATGTTTATCCAGAGCCTCAGCATAATTTATTTTTACAGCAGATACACAGTTAAAGGGCTAAGTCTCCAGAGCTCTAGATGCTATGTAAATAAATGCTAAATAATTGCCGGCATTAAACTGCGGTTCAATGTTCAGTAAGGAAAATAGCCCTTGGTTTTTTTTAATTAAATTCTGATTTTATCTATAACTCTAGACTGTTCTGCTTGTTCATCTACATGAAAAGTCATCCCACTTGTTGAGTGCCAAAGCCTTACTCTGAAACTGTATGATTAACACCAGTACTTCCAAAAGCTACGTATCAAATAGTTTTATGTGACTAACCTAAAGTCCCTCAGCTGGCAGTATAAGCAAACTGAGCTAACCAGGCACACACATTCTTGCTGTGGATATGTTAATTTACAAACACTCTTCTGAAAAACTGAGATAATGACTGTAGCAGAGCCCAGAGCCCTGCAGTCGTAATGGTCCCAAACAGTTTTGGGTGCACAGCAGGGTCAGGTAACATGTGGAAATGCACAACTCCAACTCATGCTCAGAGCCAAGGAGCTGCAGTTGAAGGCGCTGTCGTCCCACTACTGGATTTCCCTCAACCTGTAGCAGAGTTGGTGGGACAAACCTGCGCCTCCACCTCTGCTGCTTCAGGCCACAATCTGAATTCTTGCTATAATCCCATCTTTCCCAACAGTTTAGCCCACTAGACTCAACTAGAAGATGCAAGATGGAAGGCACAGGTGCATGCTCTCTTCTGCATGAGAGAGGGTGATGATGGGCAGTGGGACAGAGCAGCACCACTTCAGCCACCAGGGTTCCTCCGACACTAGGTCAAAACACGGCTGTTTGCTTTAACTACATTTTTTTTACACGGTTTTGGACTTCTCTCCACTGAACAATGATCCTGGTAGTCAGTAAGTTATCCACTGTGATCCCTCAGGATTTCTCTTCATGGTATTATTAGCTTAGTCTGTGACTCCAGTTTTTATTTGCAGACAAAAATTATCCCCGAGCAAAAGTCTCCAGATTGAATTACTGCCAACTCCACTGTGAGTGCCCAGTACTACCAGGGAGAGCAATGCTGTCCTCAAGGCATCAAGGACAGGTGCATCACTGCTTTGGCCAGGATGATGCAGCAGCAGCACCTCTTTCACTGCAGAGCCACTGTTCTGCCAGCCCAGGGGTGACCGAGTTCTGCTGCTTATCTCCAGCCTCCCAGCCACAGACCCGACACTTTACAACATAAAAATAGTACATAAAAACCCCCTCCTACTGACCTGCTTATTTTTTGTAAAATCAGAGTATTTCCCACTTGCTGCAGACACTAGCCAGCTTGTTTTTAAAAAAATTACCTCATTGGCAGACAACCAATATACAAGAACATCTACAAAGAAGCTGTTACAGTTTATCGTGCAGTAATCCATAGATTAAGGTCATTAATAGCTCTCGATGACATACTGCCATGACTCCAAAGGTGCTCTTCTGGCTTACAGGATATACAGAACATAACCCTCTCAAATATTTCCCCTGAGATACCGTCTTCTAAATCTTCAAAAGAAAAGAAGAAATTATAAAAAACAGAAGGCAGATGCCTACCACAACATCTTGCATTGCATCAAAAAAAAATTATAATGGAAATAAACCACCCTGAGTTTTCTTATCTTTCAGACTGATGTTTTCACAGTAAAAGAGTTGTTGGTAACTGAAATTTTGATCCTCAGAGCTAAAATAGCAAGCCAAGACATTCTCCCATGCCCAGAAGATAAAGTCGTAAGTAAAACTTTTACAATAAAATCTAAAATTCTCAATTCTACCCTTTAATTATTTATATTATGTAAGCTTTTTCCTTCTGTTGACACAAGAACACAAATATATCATCATGGAAAACACTGTGTACTCCTCAAATCCCAGGGGGTCATTAATCTTCTTTTATGCAGTACATGAACTATTTTCACAGAACTTTTTAAAATAGTTTTCTAAAGCATGCCTGATGTCATTAAGAAGTCAGAAGAAGCTGATGTCCTAACAACATAATGGCTAAATATCCTCCAAAGCAGAGAATCCCTTTTCCCTTCCTAAATTATGCTCCTGTCTGCACTATCCATACATGTAATTACCAACGCTATTAATTTACCTGAGTCTCCAATACCAAGAGTAAACAACCCTTTGTGTCAAATCTGAAGTAATGGATAGACTATTCTCACTTCTGTTGATCTAAATGAAAAAATCTGCACTCTTTCCATATGATTTCTTTCTTTAGAACTCTGGGAATAGCATAGTATTGTGCCACTGTGTATTTTCATTTACCCTGAAACAATTATAATTCATAAAATGTACTCGGGAGAATACAATTGTCCTACCAGCTGTAACCAATTCTGTATCCCACAGTCACATGCAATTTTTGTACACAACATAGTGACATTTGGAAAAAAAAAAGAAAAACAACTTAGAAAGAAATCTTAAAAGCTTCAGTAAACAAACATTATGATAAACAACATTTGTTTCAATATACATCTTACCAAGAACGAATCACTCATCATTTCCTATTTTACTTTCACTACGATGCAGTAGCATTTTCACTACACATGCAGTTTCTTTTTCTTACCTTTAAGGAATCAAAGCAGGCAATAACTCTTCCATTTTCAACCTGGCAACTTTTAGGGGGGTGTGCAAATTTGCATTCTTCATCAGAGCGTGAACAAGTTCCCCTCTGAAACTGCCTGCACACTTCCAACGTCAGCCATTTTGTATCTCTTACGGGAGCAACATTCAATGCCATGATGGGAAGCTGATTTTGAACTTGTAAGCTGCTGTCAGGTCAATTACGCTGAAGAAATTTCCGAAACAAAGTGGGGAGGGGGTGGGAAATCAGAAAAAAAAAAAACTTCAATTCTAATTGAAAAGAAAGTTAAAAACAACAAACAGCGGGGGACGATTCACGACGTCCAACACACACAAAGCAGAACAAGCAGAGAAAGTTTATCAGCAAGCAGTCACTCATCAATCATTAAGTCCCACTAGTAGACTTTTGGCTGGGAAAACACATGCTCAGTCGCATTTCTGTCTGTTAAACACGTGGGTTTGTTGATTGTAATCACGGATGCACCAGTTTTAAGCCAAGGCCCATCAATGCAATGGCACTCCTTGATAGAACAGCAGTCCTCTGATGGTTGCTTGCTGGTATTGATTACATGAGAAAAGCAATGCAGTCATTTGTCCATGTCCCAGGAATAATAATAATAATAATCCTTTTTCTGCTTTCAGTTTCCCATCAACTAATTGGCAATTGGAGACAGCTGAGGTATCTTCTGCCAGGTGTAAGGTGAAGGCAATGTCTGGCCGGCCAAAACGGGATTTTGAGAACACGGGCGTAGCAGTCCTCGCTCGTAAAAGTGACTTGGCAAAGGCACTTTTTAAGTCAGTGACCTGACAAAACAAATACAGCATCAGTTCACGTGCAACTCATTCAAACCAGCATTATGAAACCTACGGTCCCTTTTTATCTATAAACATACAGCCAAAGTTCACTCTTTTTTTTTTTTTTTTTTAAAAAAAACCCAACATCTTTTGTGAAGTTACATGTGACAAGGGAATAACCAGTTGAAACACGTACTGCAGAAATATTCCAGGCAGTAATCCAAAAGTTGGGAATGATTTAAATAGAAGAATGTGGCAGACACAATAATTAGACATGCTGGTTGTGAAACAATTCAATCAAATGTGCTTAGTCTCCAAAACTGTATAGAAGAATCCATTCCCATTAATTTATCACTCGGCCCTTAAGATTGTGTTAGTACATTATAAGTTGTTATTCATTAATTGCTCTTCCTTAGAAATGAGGATGGTATTATACTGCTCAGATTTTTTTGTGTCTCCCTCTATTTTTCAAGGAGAAAAAAAAACAGTCATTCCAAAATTATAGGAAATAAAACCTTCCATATGCAGACAATAGGTTAGTTTTATAGAGGCTGCTCCATAAAGGCTTCATGAAAGGGCTCAATCACCAAGTCACCATGCTCCAATGAGTCCTTTCTAATACGAAACAGTCTTTATCTAAATATTATTTTGATTTAATTAGCCTTTGTGTACCTCTGCAAATGCATCCTTCAGCATCAAAACCTCAGATTCCAATATGGCACATAAACTATTTGGTATAAAATACCTAGGATGTTTTACAGAAAAACAGATCTGAAAAACAAAGGGTTAGATATTACAAAAAATTTTAACCACTAACTATATTTTATACACAGATAGCGAAACCATGAACATGTTTCCTTCTATTCAGCTTCAAAGGAACACAACTTTTACTTTGCAAATACCAGCCAGAAACAGTTGATGGATTATTTTTGTGCAAGAAAAAAGAAAAGGGAAAGGACTAGAATAAGTGAGATTTTTAAATATGTCAATAAAAATAGTTCCAAAAACACTGTCAGCTTTTCCATGTCAGAACAATTACCATCCTGTGCTTGGATTCACCGGTCTTAATTGAAGCCAGTACTGTTAGTTAAGTGAGTAAGAATTACTCACACCCAGTTTCAGGATCAGATCCCAGTTCTGACTTCTAGGTCTTCACATCAAAAGGCTTTTCTACTGCTTAGCAATGCTACCAGAAGGGGTTTTACTATGTGACCAATAATTTACACCAAAAGTTCCTACTGCTAGCATGAATAAAGGCAATGCAATGCTAATTGCTCAAAAATTCAGTTTCAAGTCCAATGTGCAATAAGATGGGTGTGGATGACACTTAGATAGCTTTACTTGGTCACAAAGAACAACAAGGCACAAGAGAATCAGTACATTTTAAAATAATTCTATGCAATTATGATACAGTATATAAATTACAGACTCCTCAAATTAAATATTCCATTAATGTTGTCTGACAGCATCAATGAAGAATGAGATTGAGCTGAAATCATACAAAGAGGTGAGAAAATACTCATAACTGATGAAAAGGAAAGAGAGGAGGAAAGACAAGAAGAGCCTCTCCACAAGGGCTTATTGAGCTGATAGCTTGTTGGGCTGATGATTTAGCTGGCTAAATGTAAAAGAGAAAATACTCTCCCTAGAGCCACACATTCCAATTCAGAAATGTCAGTAACAGTTTTCAGTAATAGATGCAGGAGACAGATGGAAATTTTGGGAAAAGGGTAAATGTTATACTGCATGCTGCTGAAAGTCACAAGTAGTAATACTCTGCAGGACTGCACACCATAAAATTGACAAAGTTATTTCTCAAGTAGTAGGTGTTAAGACTGAAAAAAACCTGACACAGCACGTGGCAGCAGAGCAAAGGGCACACAGTATAGAAATGGCAGTAGCCATGTTTTTTTTAAAAAAGTGCACATCGAAATCACATACAAGATTTGTGAGACTACAGCAAGAATTCATATTAAAAAGCTTTTGGGGTCCAACGGTGGAAGAGTGAAACACAGTATCATCCTATTTCTTACCCTCATGCTACATGAAGATTTTCTAAAGGGAAGCATGAAAAGTTTGTCTCAAAAATCCAAGTCTTTGTCAAACGTAACAACACCACCTGATTTCTCAAGAGTCATCAAGTGCCTCAGGAGTTTCTACTGGTGCAAACTCAGGAGTCATAACTCCTTTCTGAAGGAGGCCATGCCTTCAGCAGGAGGCCAAGTGCAAACATGGTGAGGATAGAATAATTTGGAGTGCTTCATCCCTACCACTTACATGACCTACGTGTTCACAACCACATGCCAGCTGTCATACCTCCTCTGCTCATCACCTGCACCAGGAGGATGACAGATGAGATGTCACCTTGAAAACCTGACATGAGGGACGCAAAACGAGGAGAAGGGAAAGAAAAGCCAAAGCAGGGAATAAAATTATGGGAGAAACCAAGAAAAGCAGAATTCAACATATGAGGAAAGTGCTCAAGAGAAGGAAAAAATGGGAGAGGAAGGTAGGAAAAGGAAATGGCTGGTTGTGAAACAGAAAGGAAGGGAGAGACTTCACAGGAAATGGAAGAAAGATGGAGAAAGGTTGTGAACACTGGAAGAGAGGGACAAGAAGAAATTTTAGAAGGAAAGCAGAAGACACTGTGGTTACAAGGAAAAATCCAGCAGTTTGAGTAAATAGGGAAGTAAACAAGGGAAAAGAATGGAATTTACATTAGAAAATATAAGAACAACAACAACAACAATAATAATCCTCAATAACATGCCTGCCAGGTCACACGCCATTATTAAAATCATAATTTACCCTGAGCTCATGTGTTGTAAAACCCACTCATCTGGAGAAAACCAGTGGCTCCAGCAGATGCACACTCTGTTCTTTTTCCCATTAATTGTGTCCCAACACATCAGCTGAAGTTAGCTGTCCTGCCAAAACCAATGGCACCTCACCAACATAAAGCCCTCAGCACCAAATGTCCCTTATCCTGATAGAAGGTTTTGTTTGCTTGATGGTTTTGTTTCGTTGTGTTGTTGTTATTATCATTAATGATCCCAACTCAAGACAACACTCCCCAATACAGCTGAAAAAACTATCAAAACATACAAACAACCAAGCTGCAAAATATTCTAACTGATGATGAAGTACTCAGCATAAGAACACATTCTTTTTGTCTTTTTACAACTATTACTGTTTATTTTCAGTCTCTCTCACACAGCTGAATCAATGGAATTGATCAAGAATGCACGCTTACAAATGCAATTTTTCGTAGGCTAAGTGAAATGAAATTCATGGACATGTATTTGTAAAAGCTTTGGATCCTTTTTAGGATAAGCATCTTTCGCAGAAAGCTAGCAAGGCCTAGCAGTAGAAGAACCTTTGTCATGGTTAAGAAAAGAAATCCTTTTAATTATTAAACAAGACAAAGCACACAGACACTAGAAGCCCACAGAAGTTCTCAGAGAAATATGGGGCAGATAGCACCATCTTTGGGAATTGCAAGTGAATACAAAGCCCTGCCCTATTACAAACCAGTTGGATCTTTCAGCTGGAAAACAGGAGCTCTTGCTATCTAAAAAATGTGAAGTGCTTTGGTACAGTAGTACCATCCATTTTTACTTATCATTCAGATTATGTAGCAATGGGCTATGCAGTATCTGTCTAATGGTGAAGCTGAGACTTCCTGGACATGATGTATTCATGCTTCAGTAGATAACATGTAGTAATGAGCAAAGACCTCATCTTCAAAAGTCACCTCTGCAGGTGATGACTTCCAGTAAAGGAGCACAGTCTTCTACAAGGTCTCACCACAGATCTCTAGAGGAACCATTAAGTCCACTCAAAAGGTGTTAAAACAGTTTTACACTTTTTGAGGTTTAAACACTCTGTATTATTCATCACATTAAAATCTTCAGTAAGAGATGTCAACACTAGGGGTCAATTTTTTGCTCCTACTGTCGAAATTTATTGACTTAATCCAAACGTTTCTCCTATAAATATACCAGAAACTCAAGAATTAAAAAGTTAGAAAACCCTCAGTTGTACTTAGAGGGGCCTGTACAGTTGGAAGTATATCATCTGTTCTTTCCCAGACAGAACAGACGTACTAAATATACTCAGCCTTGCAAGTTTGATAATTTGTAAACAATGCTCTGTTTTAAAAACAAGAAAACAAAAAACAAACAAAAAACAACCAAAAACCAAAACACCCCCTGAACTCCAAAGACTTACTATGCTGTGGAAGCAAGGTGAGCCTTCTCTAGGTCACTAGCAGGGAGAAACATGGGGACTTACAGACTGCTGCCCAAATTCAGTTAAATACATGAACTCAGGTGGGAAAAAGCTCACCTTCAGGATCTATCTACAGCCACCAAAACTGACCTGCTCGATCCTAAAATGCCAAAACAATGTATTGAGAACTTAGTTTGCAAACCCAGCATGCATATACTGCCCCTCTTCAGAGACAAATTGTTCTTAGCCGAATGTGAGATCTTTTTCAGGAAGACCAAGGTCAACTCTCTAACCCCAGGGAAACGATACTGTACAATTTTAAGCCCTTGGCCCAAAGCAGGTTGCTGCTACAACTTTTATCCATTAATACGTAAACAAAAACATCATGTTGCTTTCTCCCGGAAAATCACAGTCTTCAATTTCAGAAACCTTTTAACAAAGAAACAATAGCAATGACCCTGCAGGAGACACCAAACCCAAAGAATTTAATGTCAAACTTTTAAGGTCTGGCTGAAAGCAGCAGAAAACAGGCTCTGTAGCCTTAGACAGGGTTAACCAGAAGCATCACTAGCTTCACATTCCACAGCACAAGTTCACAAACCAGCAATGTCTCGACCACATATTACTCTAACTCAGATTCTCATGATGTTCCTTTTTGTTCTGGAAATAAACTGATCTCTAAGAAATAAATAGTTTGGCCACTTTCTTCAGCCTGGACTTACTAGTTCTGAATGAGTGATTTAACCTGGGCCAAACAATGTGGGACAAAATACAAGCATCTTCAGATACCTTGGGACATCTGAAAGCACAGATTAGCCAATGTGCCCCACTCCACAGATGCATCTTGAGATTACTGACAAGAATTGTGTTCCTTCAAAAAGCTGCTGCTTCTTCAGCAGTTGACCTATTTGCAAAGGAAACTTGCTTTGCATTTCACTATGTTTACAGATAAAATCCAGTGGAAAGATTCCCTGCACAAGTTTAACACACAGGAATGCTTCTGTAACCAGATCAAGTTACATATTCTGAACATTCACAATGTAAATACAGATATTTGAAGACTGATAACTACTGAACTCTCATGCTTATTTCCAGGAACAGGCATTCAAACCCCACTAAGTCATACCTCTTGTTTGAAGCTGCATGGTGGACTCCACTTTCAAATCATTCAGGACGCAGACTTATGTTTAGGAGACACTGGCAGGTGCTTTAGTCCAAAATATGGCGGAACTTTGCTTCCGTTTTTCAACTAAACCTCATTGTTACACTCTTAAATGTCCTTTTCCCCATCATTTGTGCTTTAAATACCATTCAAGGCCTCCAAACAGAAGAGAAGCTACCCACTAAAGGACAGCCACAAGCTCACTCCACTGTTGCTTTAAATTCCAGCTAGTTGGCATTTCCCCGGTGAAGTTCTCTCTTGAGCTCCCTCAAACTCTCTGTAGAGGAAAGTAAGACTGCAGCTTCATCCTAGGCTACAGCTGTATTGGTTCTGATCTGCCTCATCAGGTGCAGTATAACACAGCAGCATAAAGCCCCCTGCCTCACACGTGCTGGCCAGCTCAACAGAGATATGGCCACCTGCTCATGTCCCACTCCGGATGGAGCAGGGAGCAGGGCAGGCAGGACAGGGCACCCCACCTGCAGCAGGTCTGGCTCCTCTCTGCAAGCTCCTTTAGCTGCAGTGCTGCATCCTACAGGACATGCTCTCTGTCCCTGGAAAGCAAGGCTGGCTCTCAGGCACCACACGCTAATTTAAGCCTATCCCCCACTAGCCAATACAAAGAGGATCCTAAACCAGAAGATGCCAACATGAATCAAATAAAAACTGAAGTAATTTTACAGACAAATAATGTGACAGTCAGCTTGCTTGTTAATCACATTTGAATAAACTACATCTTAAGGAAAGAACATGCAGGAGATTCTCCTGTGCTGGATAGGCTTTTCTCATCCCATCAGCTTTCCAAACTAGAGAAACAGGACCAGAAGTGATGCAACAGTACAGGGGTATCATTCATCAGTGAGTACTGTGCAAGGTTTGTGTTCTTCTCTTTAAACCAATTTCTAATATTCAGCTTTTTTATATGTACCCTTACATTAGATACTGAGTAAGACTGAACAATGCACAGTAGAGTTTAGTAGTGTCTGCATAGTTACGTAAAAAGACAGCATTAAAACCAGAATCAAGCTTTTGGCTCTCCTCTGAACTATTGTGGAGTCACAAAAGATAATAATCCCTAAATTCAAGAAACAAGAGAAAATAGGACAGGTTTCCATGAAACATCATCCATTCTTTGATAGCAAATATGAATGGGTAATCTTTCTGTTACTATAACATTTTTAAGAAGAGCCGTGCAACTACTGGAGCATGATGAATGCATTTTCTTCCATAAATTTCAAATGAAACTTATGAATATTTCTTTAATCACTTTCAGGGTTTTTTTTTTTTTCCACTTTAAGATGTGAAGCAGTTCCCATGTGGCATTGAGGAAACCAGTATTGCCCAAATGAGGAACAAGTCAGAACTGCTATAGTGGGAAGCAGCCCACTTGTTTGATCAGGTGGCTGGTAGCCAAAAATTCAAAATTTCTAATCCTGGGTCTTGTATTAATTCAACACGAACCAGCTGAAGTCAGAAGTGTCGGGACTTACAAAAAAAAATTTTTTTATTTTATTTGCTTGACTTGGAGATCAACTATTGCAACATCTCTTTGCCTGTTATACAACCAGCAATGAACACTTGTGAACTGTAATTCAGATGAACATTTTACACAGAGATGATCTTAACTATTTCAGTTAAGCTGACTGAAGTCCGGGGACAGACTAGAAAACACCTGTCTGCTTTATTTAAACTGAGCATGACCTTCAAATCAGTTTTACTAAATGAGCCATATTTTCCTTGTCACAATCTCTAATCTGCCAGGTTCAGGCTTTTTAGTATGTCCCCCACTATTTACAGTAAGGCAATGAGCCTCTTGTTAAAACCTGCCGCTTGCCTTTGAAGCTGGCTTTACAATATAATAACACTAATGTCCTTTGTCCCTGGGGAAGTAGGTGAGGAGGAAGGTGTACCACTGACTGTGAAACAACGACACAGCCTGGGACTTTTTCAGCAACCCACTGTACTATTTGGCTAATGGACCGTGAAATATTTCTGCTGAACTTTAGGTCAGTGGATGACTACAGCTCACAAGAGTATTTTCTAATACCAAAGTGTTTCGAAGTCATGCTGGAAAAACTAATGCTTATTATGCTTCAGTTAAAATGCAATTGCAGAAAAGAGTTTTCTTCTTCTAGAAAAACTACTTTTGTTTTTATTCTACTCCTCCTCTATTGGTTTGTACCTTCTCAAAGTTTTAAACTTAAACAATTTCTAAGTCCAAATTAACCTGATTTTATCCTCTAGGTGTATGAATTTCATGCACAAAATTCTGTTCCCACCTTGACAAGAGGGCAAAAGCAATTTCTGTTTCTGTGCCTCGGCAAGCAGAGTTAATCATCCCCGGCAGCAATGACGTTACCACTTGGCCTCTTGTGGACACAAATGTTTTGCTTTTGGCAGTGCAGCACGTAACAGCTATTAATCAAACCCAATTCCCCAGGAAAGGGTACCCCAGTGCATTAGGAGCTTCCACTCACACCCAGCTGAAGACACGCATTGAATTTATGGTTTTTTTAGGACTGTAAAATATTTATAGAAAAGTGTGCTTATGTACTGTGAAATTTTTATAGACTGGCATGGAGGAAACATGCGATCAAATAACTGTTCTCACCTGCCAAAGGACTGATAACACGCTGTTACACAGGAGCACAATCTACAAGAGCTCAGGCTGCTGTCTAAAAAATTTTCTATTTTCTCTAGTCCAGTTTTGCTCTAAGCCAAGAAGGCAGAACTCTTACTGAGGTATTTGTTTATGTGACAAACCCTTTGCATTGAAAGATGAGGATAAGTCTGAATAAACCAAGGACAGTGCGTAAATTAATGACACGTTGAATTCACAAGCTTCACGTTTTAAGACTGCCAACAGCATTATTAATAATATACTCCAACAAATTACCCAGCTCTGGGAAGTTGCATGGCACATCCAAACCCAGCTTCTGAGGTGAGGGCAACAAGAGCACTACCTAATGCTATTAACTCCGACTGCCTCTTAAGTGCTAAACTCGTTCTGCTGAACAGATTTCCTACACTGAATTCATCATGCCGCATTGTGTTCTGAGATAAAATAACTGCATTCCTGTGCCACTTTCTCCACCTTTTACCTGAGTACAGGATAACAACACACACAAGGATGACCTCAGCAGATGAGCCAAAGAGTCCATCTTGCCCAAAATGCAGCCTGCGACTATGGCTTACTCTAGATGTCTTCAGAGGAGTGCAGAGCCAGGGCACAGAGCGTGACAATTTCCATGAATTTTCTCCCAACAACCTGTAACTCATGTCTTTATATTTAATAGGTCTCGCTGAATTTTTCTTCCATGGATTTCCTCAATCCCTTTTTCCAATGCTGCTCTGTCAGAAATGTCCTTTATAATGTGCATGAAATGTAGGATACCAAGAGCAAGCCTGACTGGCTCTCACAATTGTTGACAAAAGCATAGACTCTCAGGAGAGGAGCATGGATATAGAAGCAAACACTTCAGGACTTCTTTGGAGATTCACAAAAATTTGAAAACCACATTTGGAACTGGGGAGTAAGATGACTGATTACAAAAGCTTTCAAGAGAATCTGTGTTGTTTTACCTGTACTCCTGAATGTGTTAAACTAAAAGCTCCAGCAAAAGTGGAGGTTGGAAAAAAATACTTTTAAAACCTACCACAAGAGGAAGAAACACCAAGACCCCTTCCTCTGCACCCCAAGATGCATCGCCTAGGAACACTCCCAGAAGCAGGGATCTTTCTTAGCAACCCAACAGAGAAGGAAGAAAACCTGAGAGCCTGCCTAAAGGAGCCTAAGCAAGGCACTCTTGCATTCTACTAGACCCAAAGCATTTCACAAGCATCTCAAACATATTTTGGAAGAAGCAACTTATCACAATGGCAAAGTGCTTTTGGCAGGGAAAAGAAAAACCTCAGTACTGTCGTTAGTACTCAGAGTGTTGCCCAAGCAAGCCATCACCAGAGTCCATTTCATCACAAGGATTCAATTCCCCTTTCACTCCATTAGCAGCATGCACATAACACACAAGACCAGTTTTATTTACCTCCAAACTAAAGAAATCCTCATGAAGCAGAACATATGCAAGTGCTTTACTGCTTCACTATCTCACAGGACATACTGCAAAGCCTGATTAGGTGCCTATGCAAGAATACTTCATATCTTACAGCATTTAAAAAGATGGATCAGCAACCTAACTTTACAGTCACCTATAGAATAACAGATATAACAAGGACCTTCAAAGATTATTTATTTTTATATTTTTAAACAGTGTTTTTATACTAACATTCAGACAGTAGCTGAAATCTCCTACTAAAAGCCATTTTTTCAAAGACCTTTCCTAGTTAAAAAAAAAAAACAGAAAGGGGGGGTTTAGCATGGCCTCGAAGAAAAAAAGGTAGTATTTAACAGGTTGTTTCTCTGGTCTCTTCTGAAGGTAGGTTGCCTTTTTGTGTTGTAAACGGAGAAGTCTTCCTGCCTGATTCTCTTTGGTCTTCCAAGGTGATCAAGAAAATATTTAATCACATTCCATATGAAGATGACAGTAAGAAACTTTATTTCCAAAATTCATGCATTTGCCCACAAGAAAAAAAAACAAACAAAACAACAAAAACCCCTAAACAAAACCAACATTTAAAACTTCAAAGGCTATGTGTGTTGCATTTGACAATACATAATGCAAGCTCATTCTTTCTGGAATAAAATAAATTTGCATTTAATGAACTACTTTTCAGCTGTCAAATAGCTATCACAACTTCAGAAAGAGAGTGCTTTTCCCCTAAAACTGTTTTTGCAACTGGTGGCAGAAAAGAAAAGAAGAGCCTTTCTGATATGACTTGCAACTTCTGGTCAATGTCTGTTTTCCTGGAAGTCTTGAATACCTCTATTTAATCCCGAGGCAAATAATGGAGTTACAACTGGAAGGAGTGCACAATAACCGTCTGCAGACATTGCCTACCAAGTAAACTTTTTTTTCCTGACCTCCAGGATGACGAATTTTAGGTTTGGTGTGCAGTACTGCTACTGACCTTCCTTTTTGCTTGAGCACCAATTAAGAAGCACTGACCCAATAAAAATGGGTCATATCGATCTGTTGTTTTGATTTGTGTAACATGTCTCCCTCAGTCCAAAAAGCTCACCACCCGCTGCCACTTGAAGAAAGTTACTTTTCAACTCAGTTTTAGTTTAGAGAGTAACCTTCTTTATTACTAAAAAAAAAAAAATACAAGTAACAGGAGATAAAGTACTTAAACACAGAAAAGGTTACACAGAAATAAATTCAGAAAGTTTATTGGCCTACAATAAGGACATTGGATGAGGTCATACTCATTTTTCATGTGTATAGTTCATTTGTCTGTAACAATAAGTGGACAATATCAACTCAATATACAACACTATTTTTGAAAGAGAATGTCAAAATTTCTGTGTTACAAAGTAGCAATAGCTACAATAGTACAAACAGCAAAAAAGCAAAAATAAATTTTATTTGGTCAAATAAGTAACAAGATCAACACCCCTCAGAGATAAAAAAAAAACTATATAAATATAAGAAGTGGACTGTTGCTGTTATGCTTACACAATAATGACTTAAATGTGCCTCATTTTAGTGCAATATTTGCTTAGCTATTATATAGGAGATTTTAAAACTTCTCACCTTCAGCCTGTACACACTCTGGTCCCTGACACCTGGTAGGAATTCCTTCCATTTCATACAACATTTCCAGGATAAAACAGGTAAGACATTAAATCAAACTAGACTAGAAAATAAAACTTAAACCAAAACAAAAAATAAATAAATTAACAACCTCACTCTCAGTAAAATTTATGCCCTCTAGTAATCCTCTGCAACTTTATGGGCTGCAAAGTTTGCACTACCAGTATTTGGCTTTCACAGAGATAACCACTTTATAACAATGCATAGGTTCTAGAAATCCTGAAAACCTACTTTTATGGCTCCTCTCCACATTAATCCTTCTGTCCATCATCTGAAATAATAGAAACCATGGTACCACTTCACAGAAACTGAACAGGACTGTCCACTACAAAAAAAACCCCAAAAAACCTCCACAAAAATACAAAAAAATCCCAACCAAAAAAACCCCAAAACAACCAATCAAACAAAAACCCCAAAAAACCCAAAAGCAAAAAAAAAACCAAAAACCCCAAAAAACCCAAAAGCAAAAAAAAAAAAATCAAAACCACAAACCAAAAACTCCCACAAAAAAATAACACACAAAAAAAACAAAACAAAAGAAATCCTCCTCAAACCCACCAGCCTCTGCCAAAAAAAACCCACCAGAAAAACCCCAACCCTCCCAAAAAATTATACTCTGAAAAGACAGAAAAGAGAGCAATAACAAAGATCCAGTGGTATTCAAGTTCTATGCTTTCCTTGGAAAATAGTTCACTCAATTTACATTTTGGGGGAGTGGTCAATTTAATTATTATGGTTCTGTAAAGTTGAATGGAAATCCTCAATTTAAGGTCCCATATTTTTTTACCAGATGAAAAAAAGTCCATCAAGAAAACAATTAAAGAATAATCCTGCATGTTGTACCCTAAATTTCCTAACTGCAAAACCAGAGTCAAAATAGCCACACACAAACAAACAAAACAAAACAAAACCACAAAAAAACAAACAAACAAACAAAACAAAAAAACCACCAAACTTTTAAATCAGAAGAGTAGAAACCCGTCCACAAATTTTATTGTCCTATTTCAGGAAAATAATTTTTACCTTCCAGTGAAGCATTTCAAAGATTATAATCATCACATTTACCTTTCCCCTAAGTGAAATGTATGTTGATGTTTTGGTGATTGGAGACCCAGATAGGTGAGGTACAGGTGGTTATCTTCACCAAAGCAGATTATTACTACTAAGTCTGTTTTAATTTCACTTCTCTTTAAGAAAAAAAAAAGCAAAACACAAAAAACCAAACCATCAGCACCTTATACTGATTCCCATTACAAGAATCTTCAAGTTTAAGGAGAGAACCCTACTGAAGCACAGCTATCTCTTGCCCATTTCACTGGAAATCTGAAAACATCAAGTGCATTTCATAAAACCTTATCACCTACAAGTATGTTTACAAGCAACTGTCGGTTTTCATTAAGGAATACAGTTCTGACAATGGTAGGGAAGAGCTAGGAAATACAAATCCTAAAAGCTCAAAATTAAGCAAAATGAAAGCAAATTAATCAACTCATCTTTGTAATGTGAGGATTTTTGTGGAACCCAGTTATGATGACTTAGGCCTTATGGATTTTAAAGAAATTTAATTTAAAAGAGCAGCTAAAAGTGCTAAGCATTTGCAGACAGTATGAAGACTAAAGTCAGAGCAGAAGTTCACAACAAGCTCACCAGATTAGCTATCATGTTTTACTTCTAATAATATACTGTTATTTTCATAATTAGGTTTGCCAATAGAGTTTCCTTCTCTGCTTTGCAACAATAGCCATAAGCAATGAGACAGTTTGCAGTTAACATAAAATTTTTGCCAAGTCATACCTGAAGCCAGCTGTGAAGAGTTACAAAAGGATCTCATGATAATGAGTTCACTGGGTGATAAAATGACATCAGTTTTAACATAAAGATAGGCACAATAACACAGATGAGGAAAAAACAAGACAAATAACGAACAGCAAACACACAGCACTAGGTTCCAACAAGACACTGCTACACAGGAAAGATCATGTGGACATCAGAGGCAATTTGATGAAGACTTCTGCAAAATATTCAGCAGCTGATGGAGTATAAAACAAGCAGAACATTTGGCACCATCAAAGGAAAACAAAAAGGAATTACACTACTGTGTATAGTCATGGAGCATGTAACTCTGGGATGATAAAAGAGTGAGAGAACAGTAACAGCACCATCAGCACTGCAGAAAGGCTTACATGTACAAACAGGCAACAGTGAGGTTTCTGACAACAGAAAGAATGCGAAATTCATACAGACTGATGACGAGGACCACCAGATTTTGACTAGGAGGCAGGGAGGAAAGCCCTCCTCAAAAAGCTTCTCACCCCTGGTTGCTCAAGCCATGTGCCAGTCAAGGCACTGCTGTCTTCTGCCTTCTTCATTTTTGGAAGGCAGCTCTTTACAAGCTGCCTAGTTCTGCAGCCAAGACTGGCTCCACATCCATAGGGACACACTGATCCTCAAGCCTCACTGCAAGAAACTCAACACTTTCATCTCCTATTTCAAACAAATGTATTTCTGAGACGACAGACTCATCCCTCCTAGCTCTGAGCCCTTAAATGAGTCATTGGTGACCAAAAAGCACCATCTTCTTCACCTGCCCTGTGCCAAAGGGGAGACAAGCACCTGGAGCCACCATGAAGCCACCAACCTAACCGGATGGACACCTGCCCACAAGGACCAGCAGATGGATTATGCCACCGGCTCTGCAGTCCAGAGGAAAGATTTACCAACATGAGAGAACAAACAAACCCAAGCACAAACACATTTGCTCTCAGGCCTTAATCTCTTGCCTTTCAGTTGTGTCCTCCTCCTCAAGAAGGGAAAGAAGCTGGGACAGAACCAGAGTGAAAAACCAGAGAGGTGACAGGGACTGCATCCCTCCTGCCCTGCAGAAGTGGCCAACCAGTTCTAGCTCCAGGGATGAGGTTCAGGTCAGATTCAGTTGCAGGTATCGCTCACCAGCTCCTCCCACCAAGAGGGATGTTGTGGCTTCTTACCACTCAGGACCTTTTACACTAAGGATTAAGCTGAAGGCTTGTTCCCGCTGGCGTTTCCACTTCAAAGAGCTGCTACTGTGGATACTAAAGCCTTTGAAAGTGGCCTCACTGCACAGTCCTGAGCATTAAATGAGGTCTTTAAAAAAAAGGAGGGGGGGGAAGTGGAAAGTGCACTGGCTTTATAAACACATCAGTGGGCCGACTTTCAAAGCCTTTCATGCCATCTCCAATGTGACAGAGAAAATCTCAGAGTTTTTAAGCCACCACCCCAACTCCCTTAAAATTATGGCAATAAAGTAACCCATCCCCAAAGTGTTCCCCAGCATTAGCAGAGGGGAACTAAAATACAGAAGGGAATTGTGAAAAAAAAACCACACACACGAAGCAAAGAAGTTTTTAAAGACAGGCACTAGACTCCAGGACAGCGGCGCGCCGTGCTGCCGGAGCATGTTCAGCATGCCAATAAGGACTGCAGCACTGCAATCCCCAGCACCAGCAGCCCACGCACTGGCCTCCTCCTCTGCAAAAGCCTCATGCCAGCTGGAGAAGGTGCCCCAGGCCACGCCACTTTTTGGCTACGGGGTGAGGAGATGAAGGTGGGAAAGCTGGCACTGGTCTCCTCACGGCAGAGAGAGGCTGTAGCAGGGGATGCTGTGCCACAGGTGAACACAGCCATCAGAGAAATCCCACACGTGTTATCACAGCCTTTTAAGTAAATAAGAGCGAGGCAGTGCTGAAGTCCTGAATCATTAACTGGGTGCAGAGGTATGCTCCTGCCAGCACTGAGCCTGCCTGTCCTGCCAGGGGCACAGCCAGACGGGTCTGCTGACAAACCAAGGCAGTTCCAGGCTTGAAACATGCGTATAGCTGCTGATAACAGCACTGCAGATACTCTGAAAAGTGGAAGGAAATACCAAAAAAATATTTAAATGGGGCTTTGCTGTCCTATGAGGCAGCCACTTTACCCACCTAGACATTAGCAGGAGTGTCCAACAGAGAGAAATCTGACATGCTGAAACCCAGCATTGAAACATCATCCTTCTGAACAATGGAAAATAATGGACAGCTTGCCACTTCGAAATCGTAGGTTAGCTTTAGATTAAGTTCAAAACACTGCCCATGACACCTATAAAGTGCATAAATCATGACAGATCCAGAAAACTAGGGGCTGGGGGATTGAGCCATTCAACATACCTGAAGTATACATAACAGTGCAGTAAGGGGAAAAAAGCCCAAAACAACAACATAAAATTCCTCAGAAACTCAAGTTAAAAAGTATTCAGTTTGGATAAGAGTGAACACTAGAGGGTTAAAAATCTAAAAAAATTATTTGCCAGGCCTCTTAAAAGTGATCATATACAAAAAACATACTGAAAAGTTGCCTTCAGAATTCCCACCTAAAAAAAATAAAAAAAGAAAACAAAAAGGCATTTCTAACCAAATCCTTGCTCTCTCCTTCCATAAAACTACCACAGGAAAACATTTCTGCATTTTTCCTACTGTCAGAGGTGCTGTGTTCCCATCAGGAAAGAAGATTTTACAGCTCATGAACCTCCAGACTGACCTTGTCTCTATTTATGAGTTCAGCAATGTATGATATCCATATCGTCCCAAAACGCTTCCCAAAATGTGTATCATCTACTCAGAAACTGATGAAAAAAAATCATTGATCTAAAACAGAAAAAATTAATAGACTCTGATATGAACCATCTGCTCCTATTTCTTGATCCATTTGTTTATGCAATGACTGTATCACTTAATCCCTCCCACTGTCTTTATTAGCTATTGTTTTTGTAGTACAAAAACCACAAAGATGAAAAATTATATTTTTATGCGTGTGTGTATGTTATATATGTGTGTATGAATTCCTGGATATACATCTAGGTATAAAAAAGGAGAGTGAAAAAAAAAGAATATAAATAATAAAAAGAGCATGAACCTCTGTGTTTATCAATTTGTTTACAGCTGAGCTCCTCTAACTGGCAAAGTTTCAGGTATCACAAGCCCACCAGGTCTTCTGCCAGACTTATGACTCCAAGAATCCTACAAGTCTTCTGCAGAAGCAGCAAACTGCGCACTGGCAGCTCTCAACAGCTTTAGCAATCATCAGTAGCACAAAGAGTCCCCTACATAATTAGTATTTCTTTGTGTTAGCTGTAAGGATTTTGCACATAATCCCCTGTTAGGTATGCTCTTCAATCTTCACAGCCCCAGACTTTTCCTTTTTTAGCAAGCTCGAAATACTGAACTAAGAACTTGACATTGCCAGCATTATCAGAGACAGAGCTCGGTGTTTTAATGGCCTGGTTACAAAAGAGTAATAAAAAACCGTGGCGATTAAGAAGTTGGCAGATTCCAGAAAGGGTTAAAAATCCAAAAAATTATTTGCCAGGCCTCTTAAAAGTATACAAAAAACATACTGAAAAGTTGCCTTCAGAATTCCTACCAAAAAAATAAAAAAGAAAAAGGCATTTCTAACCAAATCCTTGCTCTCTCCTTCCATAAAATTACCACAGGAAAACATTTCTGCATTTTTCCTTACTTGTATTCTCTAATTCTGCCTACTGTTACAGGTGCTGTATTTCCATCAGGAGAGAAGATTTTATAGCTCATGAAATTTCTTTTTCCTCATGCACCCTCTACACCAAACAGAGCCAAAAAGTTTGGTTTTAAAAAAAGACTTTTTAAAAAGGAGACTCTGTATATCAGTAACCAACAACTGTCGCTGCATTTGCTAATAATGTATAAGGAGATTAGTTTAATTAGTCAAACAGTTAATACTGCTATTATTTGAACTAGTTTTCAGCACTGACACTAGCCTGAAATGAGTTTTATTTTCCTCAGGCTATAACTTCAGCCTGTTTACAGACCAGTTACATAGCACTGCTGCACATTAGTTAACCATAATACATTGTATTAAACATATCAAATTAGCTTCACAATCAAAGGTTTTAAAAAGAAAATACATACTAACAAATTTTAAAACAAGTGATTTAGTTCTCTTTTGCTAAAATTTTGCAACAGTCATATTCATAAAAAAAGGGGGAAAATAATTTGACTTTTAAAAAGTGTTTCTTCCCTTGAAGAGAAAAAATAATCCTCAAAGTCAGAAATTTCTAGTAATATTAGGAAGCACGGTATCACTAATAGCTATCGTGTGAAATTTAAATATTAGCCATGTGTTAAAACTGTATGCAAAATAATTAATAAGTAATTTCAATTAAACACTCTTTTTTTCATCTCTCAGTATTATAAAAACTGAACATTTTACAGAGCTTTTACAAATAAACACAGTACAGACTATTTCTGACATATTTCTGAGCAACAGAGAAAGCACCTCACAGCTGAGGTGATACTCGAGCGCCAGAAATCCCATGCAACATTAAGAGCTATTTTTCTTGCTCAGAAAAAAAAAAAAGGTAGTACATAATTATCTCCCATTTCTGTAAAATGTACACTTATAAATTAAGAAGTTGATCTGCCTTTATAAACGCTCTATTGTTAAGCACTATACTTCAGGACCTCTAACTCTAGAAAATTCTATCTTGGGAAAATAGAGTAATTCTAAACAAAGTAATTATTCCTTGAAAACCGACAGACTGCACATCAGAAGGCTGCTACACTAATAACTCTGATGAGATACACGGAGCAATTAAGCAGAAAAGATATCTCTAAATGAAAAGAAGCACCAGAATCTGGTCTGAAATACTTTTAGTATTGAATAAATGTAAATACAGAATATTTAGTACCACCTCTACTCTCGAAGCCAAAGGTTCATTTACATAACCATATAAAGTAGTAGTATATATGCACCTCGACCAGGAAATAATTTTTTAATCCTTTTGTCATTTGATTGTCTGTCCATAGTTTGATCCAAACTACTTGACCAAGTGATGAATGCAAATTTTCACTTTGGTACTCAGGCATAACAGGATAACTCTAGATACTGTGATCTACAAGGTACAGAAACCAGACACTGAAATTATCTGAAAGTAACAGATTGTCTCAAAACAGGACATTGAAAAGCTTTCTCTGAAAGCTGTGCATGAAAACTGTTTTAGCTGCAAAAACTAAATACTCCTCTCATATTTTATAGCTTGAAAAAGATAATTTTATTTGCTTCTAATTATCATGTCTCACATGTGCCTATTTGCCTCACATGCTTAACATAGTCTGCACACAAACAACACATTTAAGCATCTACAGTGATAGTTAAACATATATATCCATACCCTACGGATTTGTAATAATGATGCTCTGCATCCTGACATGTGTTTCATTTCTTAGCAGATCCTGAAATTCTCAGAAGACACAAGGTTGTTTTTACTTAGAAGACTGTAGCATTCAAAAATAACTGGTCCATGAACTGAGTATGTGTCAACAACCCAGCCACAGGTCTCCAGCAAGTACTGGGCCAGGCAGCGGGGAAGTCGTATCAACCTTCTCTGAGCAGAGTCAGCTGTGAGGAGCTGGGAGATGACATCAGGAGTTCTGAGTCCATGGCCTGAACTTCTCCTTGAAAAGTGGGAGGGGCAATGGGCAGCTGGTCTATGGACAGTTAGTCTAGAAGGGCCTACTTGCCACAATCCTGTTAAAACTCGTGTAACCCATTCCTAGCATCAAGGAAATCTTGGAACCTTCCCCCCAAAATTACATCACTGAAGTTTTTTTTAGGCAGAAAAAGGTTCTTCTAAATTGATCTTTAGTCTCCCTCAGTACATACAATTTTTTTTTCTATCAATATCCTAGCTGAACACAAGTATCTATATGCAATGTACATGGCTATTACAGGAAAAACGGAGGACAACATTTTCTTGTCTCACCAACGGGTAATCTTGGGGGAAAAAAAAATTGAAACCCAACTATATTATATACAGTACATATAAATGATGCTGCTATTACACAACTGAAGCCAGTATGTTAATTGAGGTCACTAATTGGGTGACATCCTGAAGGGTACCGAGTACCATCAATGTATATGGCAGTCTGAGAACACTGAAGAGGCTTTAGTATATCACAGGATGAGGAAATTTTCTCAGAGCCCTCCTGCAACATGATGGTAAAGTCTGCTTCCAATCTAATAAATAATAATAACAACTAAAAACTATTCTGTTTTTCCAAAATTTTAGAGACTTCTGCCTAAATATCTCTTCCTTCTCTCTACAGCATTTAACATAAATCTTCTCTATTCCTTCCTGAGGCTCCTCCTCTAGAAGAAAGTTGATGTGCCTTAGCACAGTGAAATCATTGCTCTAAAAGCCAGCCTGCTCATTAAATTATTCTGCTAGCTGTGTGTTCTCTCATTAAAAATGTATAAAGACCAGATAATTGCAGCACGTATTATTAACCTTATTTTCCTTGTTTTCATGTACAGGTTCTGTTTTGCTGCCTAGACAAAGACCTGGAAAGGGCAGTTTTCTACAATAAACTACAGTAGGCTAAACCACGATATGAAAAATTCCCCCAGCTTTCCTTGAAGAGCACAAGGAACCACAGCGCAGTCAAAAACACCCTTACTTTTATAACAGGGTAAAATACTGTAATCTCGTTGTATACTCCTACAAATCTAAAACAGGCAGTCTTGGCTTTAGTTAAAGCTTCCGATAGGGAATTATTTAGATCAGCCAGTCTAATTCACCTAAATCTTCAAACATAGCTGGTATAAACTTCACAGATTTCCAGGTTGACTCTTTCTCCTTCTTAAAGCTAGGCTGCACTTCCAGACAACAACACAGCTAAAAATCCAATTAGGGTAGCAGCACTTCTGAAACACACTGACCTATTTATTTTCTTACTTGTTTTAATATGCATATTCTCATGTTCTATTTCGGAAGAGAGCTATTTACACTGGAAATTAACACCCTTTGAAAACAAGTTACCCTAAAATCCACCTATTTCATCCAAACAATATCTATTCAGGAGAGAAACAGTGTTTCCCCGACTCCCCCAAGCAACACATACAGTATGCAGTATACTGCAGCAAACTCTTGAAACATTCAATAAAAGACAACGATCCTCCTACCTTGTTTAGCCCTGTCTATTCGACACATTCCCAACGTGAACAGGAACATCTGATATAAACAAACAGCCATATCTTTCCCATCGCATCATGGTAACTAATTCTCACACGAAACGATGAGCAGCCTGTACTGTTTTGGGTTTTTTTCTCAGAAAGCCTTGTGACTTATCTGGGGATTTTTCCTCAGATGATGAAGCAAAGACACAGCCTAAACTCTGTTGCTGAAAGACTGCAGCCCTTCCTTCTCACAGAGCCCTCCCAGCATATGGCAGCCAATCACACCCAGCTTCGTCAGCCCTACTGCTCTTAAACTGATCCTAACGGGATGATTGACACAGCAACACAGCACTTCTAATGTGTAAAAACAATGCATCCATACCAATGAACCAGGAATTTCCCTCGCACAGGGAAGGAGTTTTACTGGTGAGGCAAAGCGATAGCTCCATGAAATGACACACGCAGCAAAAGCAAACAACTCCCTTTCCCTCCACTGCAACAGCAGCTACACCATTTCTTGCACAAGGATTTTCAAAGCTTTTGCTAATTGTAAATGCATGCACAAACAAAATTTCTGAAACTGCAAAACTGCAGTGGTGCCGTTTCGTTTGTAAAGGTGAGACATGCACCATAATAAATCAAACCATCTATCTTTTATTTTAACATGCAGCCAAAACACACTCAGATTCAGGCAGTAATATTCTCATTTTAATACTGCATAATCTTATGGGCAGTGCCTGCATTTAACAGCAATACAACCATAATATGTTTTCAATTTTTTCAGATGGGTTGCTAGGGACTGCGGGTCCCACACACAAACACAATCTATATGGTGGTGTTTTAATTCATATCCATGGCAGACAAATCCCATCAGCAGCATCTAAACTGAAGTCCATGCAATTAGCTTGCACCTGATGTTCATTTTTGTCAAGGTTCTGGCATATGGACTGCGACACCAGTTGCCATTTTCAAGTCAAGCTGTGGGCAGCTCGACACACTTGGTACACAAGGTCTGCTGTCAACTATTTTTCCTATAAATTTTTCTAAAGTTTTAAAACATGAGAACAAAGCAGCCAAGGATTATTGAACAGGAGTTGCAATTAAGGAAAATACAAAAAGAAGCTTAAGCTGAAAGTCAACCTTTATCCAAAAAGGGATAGATTGCAGTGCAACAGTACTTTAGGCAGCAGTTTAGGCAATTCAAGTCATTACACAAAAAATGTGTAAAATGTGTTTAAAATGCCACTAAAAGTTTAGAAATATGAATAGACAAGAGGCAAACAAAGCTCTCATTCACTGGCAGCTCTGTCCCAAAGCCCCATTGTTTCCTGTGGACTATTTTGCATATTATAAACACAGCTTCCCAAAAATCTATTATTCCTCTATCTAGCAAGCAACAACTCTCCTTTGGGCTCCACCATCTCCCACAAAATTTGTGAAAACCTTCCCCTTCCAGGCATGGCTGAAACGTGTCCCTGCCAAGAAGGCTCCTGCCAGCCAGCCCTTACTTTCTATTCAATCACCCCCTCCATTCTGCTCTATTCTGCCACTATATTAAAAAAAAAATAAAAAAAAAAATCCCCAAAACCATCCTCCTCAAAAAAAACTAAACAGTTGATTCTGGTAGGTTCCAGAGACCCTGGGGACAAGGGTGGTAACTCTACCCAATATTAAGATGGCTTGGTGAATCTCGTCAGGATTTTCAACATTCTTTTGACTCTGCCAAACTTGAGCTGCCCTTGTTAAAAATTTTCCATGCTGGACATCTGCTGCAGGATTTACTGACTTTTCTGCCAAAACACAGTTTGCCTGTTTCTGAGATAGCCTAGACAAAAACATGTTGCTCTGCCATCCTTGTAACTCACTGGGGAACTCTGGCTCCTCTGCCCACATTGGGGCAGCCTTGAAATTTGGCAAAGTGCTGATCCCTTGCTTTTTTGATGTTGTTTTTGAGGGTTGGTTTTTTTATATATCGAGGTTTTTTTACATGTTTTGCTATGCATATGAAAATATTTTTCTATTTGACAAATCTTTTAAACCTGCTAATATTCAGCTGACTCACAGCATCTTTTTAATTTTTGTTTCTGATCCCTACAGTGCAAATCTCGCTCTGCAGTACGCGTCCGATTCCTTCAGCCATCCGTCCATATGTGGCTGGAAAGGCACCAGCCCCACAGTGCGACTGAGCATGTAATGGGCTCAAGTTACAGGAGATTAGCAGGATTTCCCCTGTAACTGCTGCTCCCATCTGCCAGAGACCAGACATTGGAGCTGACAGCAGGAAGACAAGCTCGCCTGTTGCTCTCATGACCCCTCGGCTGGTGCCCCACGGACGTGCGTGAGACAAGCCTTTCAGAGCGCGCTGCAGAGGGGGTGTCAGAAAGGTCAGGTGGGCCAAAACATGGCACGAGGCTGGGCAGAGGAGGGACAGAGCGATGAGAGGGAAAGGGAGGAACAGATGCAAGACCAGAGTTTGGCTGGTCTGGTCGAGCAGGTTACAACACAGATGGAGATGGTGGCCCTGCCAGACAAGGGCAAGTAAGCAGCCCGGGCAGCACCAACCAGCAGGAGCCGGCTGCCCTCTCCACAGAGCACAGGCACAAACCAACCACAACACCCACCGAGAGCTTCTGTGGCCCGTTAGTTTGCCCCAAAAAAGGGAGGAAACTTGCAAGTTCCCTCAACCCTTCCCCGCCACAAACCCAAGGCAAGTCACTAGCGCACCCCCTGAAAAGGCTCAGCAGTGCCTGCACAGCCCAATTTCAAGTGCCGCTGCTTCACAGTGCACATACTGGTCTTCAGCCGCTGCAGAGATTTAACTGGGGATGGGGTGCTTCCAGAAAGCATTCCTAGGACTCTTGAATCACAAATGCAAAACTAGCCGCCACACACCCACCCAGATCCTCGTGTGGGTTATTATGTTATAGATTCTCTGATGACACAGGATCAGAAGACCCTCAACTCAATTGGGCATGCTGAAAATACATCACATCCCATTTGTGAACCCTTTAGCTAAGGCCCATCAAAAAGTTCAAGAGAAAATATATGCCCTTTGTCAAAAATGGCGCCTGAGTAGCATCATAGTAAGGGATGACTTCATGAACTGCAAAAAAAGAAATATTTTAAAATAATTGCTCTGTACATTGAGGAGTGAGTAGTTCTCAAATGAAGATGTGCCCATGTACCCGTTCATTTTTTACATCAGTTACAAAGAAAAAGGCCAGAATTTCAATTTTAAGTCTGATTTATACAATCATATTATATGTTTAATTGCAAAACAACATCATCTCAGAGATGCTGAGAAATTCAGACGTCAAACTCAACAGAGAATAACAAAGGTAAATTCCCAACTCAAAAAATGCCATCTGCTCTGCCTGATATGCTCCTGTAATTAATGAATCAAGGGAAAAATGCTTCTATCAGTGACTATTACACACAATTTTCTGAATGGTCTTGATACAACCTTTGGAGAAAAGTGGACTATTTTGGAAGTAATAAAGAGGAGGAGAATTGGAAAATGCAGAACCCACACAGTTATTTTTCCTTCCTTACTCCTGAATCACAGCAATTAGGTCTAATTCCAGAAACAACAAAACTTGTCAATTTAAAGGGAGTTTTGCAAGAAGGGTGGAACATATGTAATACTAGTACCGAAGTCACCAAGTAATTTATGTGATATTCAGTTGCAGCAGATTGATGATTTTGAGCTGTGCCTAGATGACCTATGGCAAAAGTGACGTTTTGATAAGTTTGGCAATGACAAAAAGAACTGCAAAACTATTTCCTGTGTCAGTAATAGACTCTTCCCCTAGTAACTTCCCACAACTGTTACTACGAGCAAAATTCAGCTTTGGTAGCTATGGTCTGAATGACAGCATAAAGAAAAGTCAAAGCAGCTGCCAAGATTTTAAAACTAGGCACTCATGCATAATACCACTGATGCCAGCTTTTGCAAAATACCTCTATCTCTAAATTTGGGCTAAAAGGATGGTGGAAATAATTATTAAGTTAAAAATTTAAAGAGTAATATCTATCGAAATTCCAAGTTACTAACTGGGAACAGGTTCTGAAAGGATAGGTCTAATCTTTGTTTTTAAAATAGGCTTATCACAAGAACTTTAAGTCTGGCTTTTCAAATATTTTAACTTCCTACCTCCCAGACATCCCAACATCTCCCTAACCTAGGAAAACTGGAGATTGTATGTGCACAGAAAACAGACTATTCTATTTTCATCATATATATGCCGAGAAAAATATAAAATGGAAATACTCCACAGAAGTAAGCACATATTCAAGTTACATGTTAGGAATCAATCTTACCAAAATTAAGGTGGCTCCTGGAGGCTTTCCAAATGCTCCCTCTCCTTCCACTGCTTGCACAAGGAGTTTAAGCCATGTCTAAATTGTGAGATCCAAACACATGGGTGCAGGCACACATCCAGTCTGCATCTTGACTTTATTTTAGGATGACACCAATTCCCCATCAGAGTTAAAACTAAGTACATGTGCACCATTCCTTTAGAGGGTGGTTCCAGTTGGGAAGGGTGATGAAGGCACCAGCCAGAGGAGAAGTGCAGTTCACTCCAACCAGGCTTTTGTAGCTGAATGTTTGAGACACATGCACCAGGTGCCACGGAGAGCTGAGCTGCCTCAGGATTGTAGCCTTATGCACTTAGCTTGAAATACATTTGACCAAATATAAACAACCACATTTCACTGAGTCACTCTACTCCCCCTCTCTCTTTATAGTCACTGAAGAGAAATAGGCATTTGTGGGCTGTGATTCATCCTATCCCAAAGTAGCTATTCTGAGATCTTCCATCATATCCTAAAAGCATCTGTGTTTCTGTATTGGTTACCTGAGATGGTCACCCTTAGGCTTCTTCTATCGTGTCCTTCATTAAACACGTAGGAGATGAAATCTTACTACAGAAGAAGCCTTATTACAAACATAAATATTTAGATATTTCAGTTTACATACACTGGATAGCACTTTATATTTTCAAATTCAGTTCAAATAACTAAAGACATTAGCATAGAGCTAAAGGACACCTGTATTTTGACAATGTACAGTTACAGCTTTGGTGTAAATCCTCAGCTTGCCATAAGCATGTTCCAGCTATGTTGCTATATAAGCTACATAAGCTTGTTCTCTAAGCTATGCTGAACATGTTCCAGGTTTTTTTTTTCCCCTGACTGAACAGCAATCTTTGCACTCACTCACGCTTTCCTCCTCTGAACAACTGATTGACACCAAATTAACCTAAGAAGAGCTGAACTGGGATTCTCCTCTTGATTTTCTTTTTCGTTTTGGAAGGGTACATTTTTGGGGAGAGGGAAGGTTGGTAAAATAACCATTATCTTGCTGACTCTATAAGGCAGGTACTATAAACTGGCAAAAATAATAAGCTCAGTAAAATAAATTGGCAGACCACCTACATTGCCTTACTCTTAGAACACTGACTTATGCAAAAGTTTTTTCATGAAAGTGATTCTGTTTTTCTTCATGACAGCCGAATAAAAAGCCATTTTTAGTTTGCTCATCTGAAATACCAAATCACAGAAGTATTAAAACATTGAAATTTTAATCATCCAAATCCAGATATTTAGTTTCTTCTAGATGCCCTAGGGAATTTTGTTGGCCTTCAGTAGCCATTGCTGGAAGGACTGGGTTACTTGTATGTCTTATATTTGCCAGCCCCACACAGATGCCCCAGATACAAAATTGTCTAGTGCCATTTTAGATGCCATATATTTAGATACCTGTACCCATCCAAAAATGCAATCATTTCCTCAGAAATATTTCTATCAGAACAGATCTTCCCATATCTTCCAGCAGAATGTAAAAGGGTGTATACAAAACAGAAACCCTTTCTCATCAGCTGCTGAACCCTATCCAGAATATGTTTTATGAATCACAAGGAACCACAGTGTAAAACTACAAGCACTATTTAAGCCAGAAACATATACCATGAATTGAAGATAAATCTCTGTCTGCTAACTGACTTCATGTCCCCCTAGTTTGTACAATACATAGCACAGCCAGGGACCTACCTGATGGAAGCCTCCCAAGCCTTTGACTTCAGCTGGAATAAACACCAAACGCTTAAGCCTTCCTAAAAATGTATTTCAAATCCACGTGGCTAGGAAGAGTACTTCCCAAATGTGTCAAATTAAGAAGAAAGCGAGTGTTGTACCTCAAGGTTTTTGACATTCACTTGGAAACAATGCAAAGGTGTAATCCAGCACTGCCTACTGATGCATAAATCATCTTTAGTGAGACCCCCATGTACTGGGAAGTTCTTCCATTGCTGATAAAAACACGCTCCTTCCTCCTCAGACCCCTCCATGACTAATTTCCTCCCTACCCATTGTTCTGGCCTCAGATTTGGAGTAGTTCCTATTCAAACCCACAACAGGAGGAAACCATTTGATAAATCACCTTTTCACAAAACCTACTAACCTCAGCCACAAAGTCACGTGGGCATAGGAAAACCCTCTTGTGTTTCAAGGAATGCAGTGGAGGATGCATATACTAAACTTCTGCCCCTTATCCTGGGTATTTCCAACCTCCTGGGAAGACACAGGAGCATGATTTGTCCTTCCAGAAGTTGCTAAATGGCCAAAATTAATATTTCATGTAACTGCATGAAAGATGTATTCCAAGCAAATTTTCTGCATGCAAACCCGGTATTTTTAAAATCGATGAAGATTCAGTTATCTGCCTCAAATATATTTGAAATCCTGCATATAATTCAAGCAATGGCCCCAAATAATACCTCTTTAAATAAGTGATGTAACAAGAACTCTCTAATTATCCTTTAAATTGTAAACCCAAAGGGAAACAAATGCCACTGAAACTAAGCTACATTTTGAATTTTCCCATCTCCAATTAGCACAAAATAATTCAACTTGCTCTTTCCAATTCATTAAAATTACTCTATTGTTTTTGCACACGACTGCAATACAGGTGTAAAATAACCTAATTTAACAGGTGATGCTGCCTCCCATTTTCCTACAAGCTGTTTCTTAACAGCCTTAGTCTGTAGAGTAGATGCTCAGGGGCATGCAGCAAAATCAGCTAGCAATCTCCACTGTAAGCAGAGAAAATAGGCTCCAGGAAACTTCACAAAAAATGAAAGCCAATTGGATAATTTCTGTTTTTTAAAATCAGTAAGAGCAGCATTCAATCCCTCACCCTTTTACAGCAATTAATATCCCACACATGTAAGAGCAGAGGACTCTATATAATTAAAAAAGCATTACTTTGGCAAGAAGAGAGGGCCTGGAGTATGTAAGTGCAGGGTTTTATTTCTTTCTGTGAAGTATGGATGACAGGTAGGAGAAAGCTATGCCAAGTGAACTGCTGGCAAGCAACTAGTCTTTTGGTTAACAGGCAGCTCTGTTTTGTGAAGTCTATGAGTTTGTGTTCACTTAGGCAAGCTTTTCTTTAAACATTAGATTTAGATGCATTCAGTCATGAGTTTTGCACCAAATTTCCATTTGCACCTCAAAAGAAGTCGCTTTGTTTCAGCTTGTTTTCTGATTACTGTGAAGTGTCAGGAACACTTTGTTGCATAATGCTTTTAAACATTACATGTGGATCATTGCCTAATTACTCTGCCACAAAATACTATATACATGAACATGAACCTTCATTTTTCCCAAATGTCATGTAACAGAAACCCAGAAATAAGTAGCTGTAAACACAAAGAGAAACAAGAATTGTTTGCACACAGAAAAACATGAGCAAACAAGTATGAGTAATGCAGGGCAAGAAACAAGGTCCTCCAGCAGAGGCACTGTGTGGGATAAAATGGCATCCAACAGCATGACCTCTCAAAACAACACATTTCAAGCAGCACATGTCAATATTTAATCCCACTACCAGAAAAATGAAGCAAATTACAGAAAAAATGCCTCAAAAATCAAAACGCATACAGGACTTCATTCACCAGAGATCCAAAGATGGAACGGAGAGTTTATTTGTAGGGAAATGTCTGTAAGGGGATAGCATCCAGCTTTCTAACACAGCTAGTTCACCCACTCTGTATTTTTCTCCAACTCTCCTCTTCCTCTCTCCCTCTAAAAAAAAAAAAAAATGTTATAAATTGACAAAACCACTCCTTTGGCTATTCCCCCTCATATCAGTTCTAATAAGGATAAACTACGACCACTAATACATATTAGTAGAGCCAAAATAAAATTAGAAGATATCCTGTCTGCTACCTTTGGCTTACTTAAAGGTAGTACTACTAAGCAAAGGGGAATGCAAGGAAAAAGTACAAGATGAAGACTACAAGGGTCTTTTGCTATGGGGTGTACAGTCTTATGAACTTAAGATTTTAAGCTAAATTTCACTGCAGACCACCTGCCCTTTTGGCAGTTGTAATGCCACCTCATCCCCCAAAGCTTTCTTCAGCAGACCCACAAGGAGAGGTTTGCCTGTTTTGGGCAGGACTGTATTAACCATCAAAGAGTTCTGTCTCTTCCTGTCCTCCTGGGACAGGTAAGAACAAAAGAAACCTGTCGACAAAAATATTCTACTGGTCCTCAGGTCATAAATACTAGGTTAACAATACTAATCTAAGTATAGCACACTGAAACATTACTGCATGAGGTACAAAAGCTGTATTGAGCACATGAAAGTAAGTTTACCACCAAGCATCCCACTGTAGCTGGTCAGCTCAGTCCAAAGTTGTCTAAAAAATTCTTCACCTGAGAAGGAAGAGGGGGGGATTCTCCTGGAAACTTGGATTGTAAGAAACCTAAGGGAGTTTCTTACCTAGTTCAGCTTCTGCCTCAAAAGAAAACTATCATCAAGTGCAGACTGGGTCAGCATGGCTTTGCCTCGATGAGTCCTGAGAAGCTCAGAGGGCAGATACTCGCTCCTCTGGATGACCTGCCAGTGTGCTGTACTACTCTCCTAGTAACAAGATTGTCCCATCATCCAACCTGAATCTCCAAAGAAAAAATTGGTTATCACTCTCCCTTGGTGTCACCTGGCACTACTAAGTACAGTTTGATCCTACTATTTTCATAATCATCCTCCAACAGCTGTAACAGCTACTGGACTGTCCCTTGCCTACTTTTCACCCAAGCAAATAAATCCCAGCTCCCTCAACCTAGACTCCTACTCATAAAAGTAACTTTTCTCTGGAACTAGACATGGCAATGGAACTTCATCTGAGCTAGAAGTACTGCCTTGACAAAAGCTGGGACCATGTGCTCAGTTAATACTGGATGAACTAGAAAGACTTCTAGTTTTCTCTTCCCTGTGCTACTGGCTGCATATACAAGGGACTACCACTCAGATGTTTTGCATTTGCTTCTTTTGATTTCTCTTTGTACTGCTGGCAGAAGGGATATGTTAAACACTCTGCATCCTGTACAGAATTTCAGACCTTTCTATTTCAGTACTCTCAGATATTTTGCATATTGAATGTGCTTCTATTTTACAAAGGTATCTAAGATCAAGCTACCTAACAACAAAAAATTAAGTTACCAGGGCTTATTTTCTATAGGAGCTCTTTATGGGTCCTTTAAAAATCCCCAAATTTTATCCAGCTGTTCCAATTATGGCCATCTCTTGGGATTTTTTTTTTTTTTCTGAGACAATGTAACTTTGAGAGCACTGGTAGCTCAAAAAAAATCTATTATGCAGAAATCAACAAATAACTAAGAACCCGCTGACAAAATCTTGCTAGAGTAAGCAAAGTGAAACTACAGCGGTTTCAATTATTCCTCCAGTTTAATAAATTCATTATCTCAATCCTAAAAGCCTTCTGCACAGTTCTGAACTAATGATATTTTTCCCCACCCCACTTTGTTTCCAGAAGCAGACTCCACTAGGGACTCAGAAACAGTGGGGACAAGCTCTAGATTAGGAACTGCTCATACCACGTAAGAAAAAACACCTCAGTCAGTCATCTTTGAAACTTGTAAAGAAGAATGGTGCAAGCTTTCCAGAAAGCAAGAACAGTGCAGTAGTAATCCTCCTGTCAGCCCCAGGGCCATCATCACAATTCAGATGACCAAACTCTTCTGCTGCTTTATGAGGGAGGAGTACTGAGATCCACCCAGCTCTGGCCTCCAGTTATTGCCACACCATTAGTCAAGTGGCCTCTTCACAGCTCAGGAAGTGGACAGATTTTTCTTTGCCCCTCCTCTAACTCACAACAGCAAGGACAGGTTATTTTAAAATAAAAAATGACTGCCTGAAACCACCAACACCATCTTCTGATGGAATGTGCCTTAATCTTAACATGACCCTGCCCTCATCCTTCCTGTCCACACTCACCACAGCTCCCACAGGAGGCATATCCAGGTATAATCATTCCCAGGATCGAACAGCTTGTGCCTCCAAGACAAATCACATGCCTCTCTTGTGGGGACCCAGCAATCCTAATGACATGGAACGCTTCATCTGCCATGGTATAAACTGGACTGGGTTTTCCAAGGAATTAGAGGGAAAGAACCAGAGAAATCGGATACTTTCTGGTAGCTGCAAGTAGCAGAAGAAATACACTCCACTACAAACAGGAAGCAAAGAGCACAAAGCATTACGAAATTAAGTGAATGGAGTAATGTAAGACCTACCCCTAACTGCCAAAAGGCAATACACAATCCTGAGAGTGAAATACGTGATATACATTGCATCACCCAAAGCTCTCCAGATGAGATACAAATCCCATGTCTTTTCTCCCCACTCCTCACAATATAGCATCCAAGACAAGCAGATACCAAGAAGCCTTTTGTTCACCTGTTCTGCAAATGTGAAATCTAAGGTGCTTATATTAAAGCATCTTTATTAGACTTCATTAACCTGAAAAGCCAAAGCTAAAATTTATTCACTCAAAGATTATAATAAACAAACAGCTTTAGGAAGGCTAGCATTAATATCATGCAATGGAAGGTAGCACAATGTCCCAGAATTACGAATTGCTTGAGAATTTCAGCAGATAGTTTTACACAGTTGAACATGATAAAATCCCCAAACCTTATCACCTCGTGTTTTTAAGAAAAGCCAGTTCCTCATAGTCCTCTTGGTGCCTTCACAGGTCACATCTGGACCGACCTGCAAAGCTGATCATATTTTTGACCTAACAGTAGTCAGAGAAGTTGAACATTATGGATATCACAACAGTGCTGCAGTTATGGAAAGAGCATTGCCTCATTCAAGCAAGTGGAAGCATGGCCAGCTTCCTGGGAACTAGAGAAAGCCTCAGCAGAGTAATGACTGAGAAACTCCAATATCTTGGAGATCTCATCAACAGCAGCAGGGCAAGGGCCTGAGGGCTCAAGAACCCACACATCAGCAACAATCAAAACCACAGTCAACTCCTGACTGCTCCAGTAACATACCCAAAAGTCACCCTGATGTTATCAGTACCTCACCATACACATAGGACAGAAACTCCCAAATGGAGGATGGCCAATAAATGCTGAAATAACTGATGCATCAAAGCCTATGCCAAGGCTTTCCATGCTCAAGGCCTATGACATCCACACAGACATCCTGCACAGCAAGGAAATACTCCCCTTAGTGAAAACTTTGCGCATACTTGGAAAGCCCTCTCAGGAAACAAAACTGTGCCTCGCCCATATCCACCAACAGCCAGCTTACACAGCTCAAGACAAGCACATTTAGACATCGCTTAATCTTCAAACAGGGTATTCTTTTTTTCTCTGAGACTCGCGAATTCAACCATTCTCCTTCCAGTCTGATATCATTAACAAAATACTTGGAAGTCTTCCTCCTCCTTGAGAATGTAACATTGCTGAAGAAACTCATTGTGGATATACTTTCCTGAGCAACCACTGGTTAGTGCTAAGTCTCCCATTCCTGAAAGAGAGAAGCAACAAAACCAACTATTGGCTCACTTCAGTAAGCCTAATGGTACAGACCAGGGACATCAAGAACATGGATCTTCCCATATTTCAAATTATCTCCTTTCAGAGGAGGTATGGGATGATATAAACTCAACCTCACAGACCTCCTTTTTGATACCATCAGGCATGAAATAGGTCTCTCACCAGGGGGGATACCTCAAAAGGGCCCACAAAAATATGAATAATTTGGGTCCTTCCTGGATAAGGCAGGGGCAATGGAGAAAAGGCCGCAGTAGAAAGCTGCTTCCACATCACTTGTTCCTTCTCCTGTAGAAACCTACACAGCTCAATTCTCTACACTCTACTTTTTAACATCAGTGGCAAACTACCAGGTGAATTAGTCAGCAACAGTCTCAAATTCTGCCAGTGTGAAAACACAACAGACCTATTTAACCTTCAGCACAAACAACTGCAGCACCATCCAAAAAAGGAGGAATAGCTGAAGTTAAACCTAAACCTGGAATTCAGTGGAGAGCAGAGGAAAGCCCTGTCAAGAGTTTGCAGCCTCAGACAGACCCTAGGTTTGTTGCTTTAAGATACATGATCCCAGCTGGTCATAGGTCAGAAGTATTTCTGGACTTCACACTGACATTATACTTTCATACTGAAACACTACTCAATAACAGCATTGCTGTCTCAGCTCTATCTAGGCAAAGAGTCATCTGTGTCCCCAGTGCACTCTGGGCAGCCCATGAAGCCTTCCAATCGAGGAAATCTGATTACTCCAGAACGTGTTATGTCCTTCCTCAGTAACACAGCGTCGTACCATCATCCTCCCATCTTCCAGGCTGCATCCTCACAGTGCTCAAACATCTACCCACTATCTTACAGCTCCCTGTGGCCCCAGCCCTGGGCAGCAGCAGGGTTACCCTGGGCTCTGCAGAGGAACAGCCCCTGACAGTCATCACTGCCATAAGTCACCCAACGTGACCTCAACATGTTGGCATGCAGCTGTAAGGCAAAATAAACTGTTGAGCTCTTCAGCACTTCAAGATTTTTGAAGAGGTCTACTCTTTCTTCATATCTGTAGTTGATTGAGCCATATATTTTTATTCAGAAGCCAGTTGAGTGTTTTGATACTGTGTTTCTCTAAAGCCCTGAGCCAATCGATTGTGTCAAACGTGGTTACCACAAATAATCCAACGACAATGATCAAGACAGCAAAATGCACAGGGAAAGAAAGTATCAGCAGTAGAAAAGAAAGAGATTGTTTTTGTTTTTAAAGGTTTATTCACGAGAAATGAGTGACTTGAAACTGAAAAGCATTTCTGATTAACAGTCTGCCTTGACTTTCATTTCAATGACATTTTAATGAACACTTTCTAAGTAGCTCTACTTGCAAATGAACGTGGGAGAATATTGAAGAAAGGTAATGGGAGGGGAAAAAAATAATCCATCAGTCATTTTATTTCTTAGATGCCTCTGAGAAAATAAATAATAATTCATCAAGGGAAAAGTGATCCAGCAAAGATTCGACTGTTAAAAGACATCTAGAAAGGAATAATAAGTAGACTGGAAGAGTCTGAATTATGATAGAGGACTATGAAGAAAGATACAGTGTGATCTAGAAGCCAATTAGGTGACTTTTTAATTCTTCAAAGATGAAGGTAGTGTGTTTACATCTGTCCTGAGTACTTCAGCCACAGAGAGCTAACAATAAACTGTCAGAAAAAAAAGATTATAGAAGAGCAGTAAATGTGATTGTAGGACTGGCTGGAGCCATGTGAAGTGAGATTTCTACCCTGGTAACTGACAGCATGAAAATACCTTCTTTGATAACAAGTTTAATGTGATTCATAGTTCTTTATTTCTATTTTTATTGCCAGATTCAACAAAATTCAGAAATGTTCAAGTAGAACTATAGTAAAGACTTGTGAGGGCCTATTAAAAGGGGAGTGGAGAGTGAAGGGAATATATACAAGAAAACCGTTCATTCACCTAGCATGGCATGACTTTCAGTGAGAACATGCCAAATCTAAATAAATTAGGCTATATAATTCTACTTGGCAGCATAAGGAGTGAAATAACCATGTAGTGTTGCTGAGATTCCAAGAGCTACCCAGAGGATGCAAAAAATCAAACACCATCAGGCAGCAATGGGAATACCAATTTATTACACTTTTTCTTTCTTCCTGCCATAAATCAGGACAAAAATTTAACAGAACTTTTTCCAGGGTCTTGTAACCAAGCTTTTAACCCAAGGAAAAGCAAGACTAAGAAGGTTTCCCAAACAGCAGTCACATGCCATTGGTGGCAGGATTCATATACTGCTTTGGCTATGGTAGATATTACCACAGTTTAAGAATCCCCAGGTTAGGAGAAAAAGCATTTAGAACAATTCTAGAGGCTGCAACCAGCAGAGAAACTGCAGAGCATCTGGAGTATAAGAGATGAAAATTTCACCCACCAAGTGTTAGCAGCAAGTAGACTTTATTTTTAATCTTCTTATGACAACTGTTATTCTATAAAAGCCAAATTTAAGAAAATGATGCTCAGATGAAGATTTCAGCATCACAATCCCAAACATATCAATTCCAAAGAGAGATTTTGGCAGGGTTGCTGTTGACTAAATCCAGGCCCTTTCTTCAGAGAGAGGGCCATAAATAATAGAGGAGATAAATTTCAGAGGAGAAGGTATGTTGAAGTGACCCATGTTATATCATCCACCCACCTGCGTGCACAATGCAGACAGGTACCACTCTTGTGGCGACGGCAGGGATACCACAACAAAACAGCCCATCTCTTCGGCTGAAGGAAAACAGGCACCATCCTGCAGCTCACCTTGCACGGACAGACAGACAGACCCCCACACTGTACAAATCACCAGGGTGGCCCACTGCTATTCCAGCTTTCACTGACATGTAGGTAAGCCATAGCATATGCCTGCAGCTATGGCAAGTGCCAAAGACTTGCGTGCCCCGACTGGGAGCTCCAGCCTGTGGCAGAAGTTCTGCTGTTATGATCTCCAATGAGCAACACTGGAGCTGGCACCTCACCACCACCTCATCACTGGAGAGAGAAACCGCAGGGCTGCCTCTACCCAGGGGTTCACTCATCCTCTAAAAGCACGAGGTTGACGCTGCACAAAAGGGCCTTGTCCACAGTGGGAAAAACTACATCCCCTCCAGCAGCAGTATCAACTGTACTTGATGAATGCAAATAGTATCAGTGCCAAATACAAGCTACAAATTGACATAATTGATGCTGGAGCAACTAGTTTTTTTAACTTGAAATATACTCAGAAACTGTATGAAAGACTCTTTCCACTAGTCCTTGAGAGTAACTTTAGAGCATTTCCCAGAAGAGTTGAAATATGCATTCGGCCCTAAAGCTTACCGCAGGTATCTTTTTCATTTGCACAGTGTGGTACGTGCACACACGAAGGGAAAATAGAGGACAGATGGCTAAATCTATGCATATTTACCAAGGTACGAATACCACGTTAAAATCATAAGCACTAGGCCAAGTCACATGTTTAAAATTAATTACACTTCCTCTACTACCGACAAGTCCACACTGCTTTAAAAATCTACAAGTCTGAACAAGATACGTCAGTGTGACACGATCACTTAAGTATATTAATCCCACATGGATATCCTCTGCAGCTGAATTAAAGGCACACGAGTTATTCCTTGCTACTGTTCAAATACATATTCAGCCACATTACTGCTGCGTGTTTCCCTCCCAGCAGAAATGTAAATATGCCCAAAAGAAACAGAAAACAAAACATCTGGAAACAAAAGCCTTTAAGTAATGTTCTCATAGTTCAAAAAATACTTGTGCATATTCTGCGCATATGCAAACAAATACATATGTACGTACAAGGAATAAATACATAGGGTTTCGACACAAAACCAGGAGTAAGAAAAACATTTAATTTCGGACAGTTTTTCCCCCTCTGTCGCACTCACCTTCACGGGAGGCAGTCCCGTGCCGTGTCCCCCACCCCCCCAAGAACCTGCCCAGCGCTATTCCCCGCTGGCTGCAGCGAGCCCAAGCGCACGGATGAAGCGGGCGGGCACGGAGCGGGGAGGGAGGATTTAGAGGAAGCCGCCGGGGCGGCCACGGCCCCACGGGGCCCTTTCCCTTTCCCTTCCAGAAGTAACACAAAGTTATGACTCCCGCTCGCCGCTCTCCCCGCTCGCACGCCGAGCCAAATGCTGAGTTAACAAAACCATAAATCACCGCTGAACCAGACGCGACGGCCCGGCAGCAGCGCCCGCCGCCTCTCGCCCCGTCCCACGCCGCGGCGGCTTCCCCAGGGAAGCGAAGGGGAGGCGAGCGGCGGGGGTAGCGGGCACCGAACCGGGACGGGGCTCGGGGCGCCTTCCCGCGCCCTCGGCGGCGGCGGCGGCAGCGGGAGGGACCGCGGCTCCAGGTGCGGCGGGACGGGCAGCGGCGGCAGCTCCC